>JAVJIF010009513.1:0-146908 GCA_038442645.1 Agave tequilana | reverse complement strand
GAGAATGCTACGGCTTAAGAATCTCATCAGAAAAGATACAGGCGTGCTCGCGCTCGCTGGCGGAGGAGATTGGGCGGCTGCGGAGAGGTCGAGCTGGCATGCTTAGATGGAGAGTGGAGTGAGTGCACAGGAATAAAATCATGTGTAGATTAATGTTATTTATAACATGTATGTGTATGGATATGATGGTAAAAAAAACACTTAGGTAATATAAAGAAATTTAAGTTATATAAATTAATAGCTATAAGAGAATTATAATTCTTTCTAAGTGGAAAGCTTGAAGTGTGTATGCAAAATGTGAATTTAACATCATGGTTATAATATTTACTTCTTAATTATCAGATGCATCTACTCTTATGCATCTTAAATATATCAGAAGACAGTATAAATCTTTGAATATCATGAGCCTATTTGGAATGTGGATCTGCAAACTGAGAATCTATCGAGATAAAGTATAGTGTCACTGCATTAATACCTAAAGTCGAGAAGAGGCTTCTCAGATGGGATGGTGCTAGTGCATGGTGAGAGGGGATCTGAGTACTGCCAGGGGTGGGTTGTGGTTGGCTGTGGACTTGGGGTACGGCCAGGCCATGTATGGGTGGCAGCAAGGGTGTACTCGGCCTAAGAGGAGACCATGGTGTAAGGAACTCTTGGCTTGCTGAATGTCGAGTGGCGGTGGAGATGGAGAATGGCAGATGGTGGTGGCGCCTATGGTAAGGGAAAAAATGATTAGGTTTATGATGAGGGTTAGGTGATGATATATATATATATATATATATATATATATATATATATATATATATATATATATATATATATCATCACCTAACCCTCATCATAAACCTAAGTGATGTGGGTATTGGGCTAAGTGGTATGCGGGTTGAATTAGGCTCTCAATGGGGCTAATGATTTGGAGATTGGGCCTAAGGAAATAGAAAGAAAATAGAAAAGAGAAAATAGATAGGCTAAAGATAAAATACATAAACATAAATATCAATAATACTAATAACAAAAATAACCACAATAATAATAATTAACCATAATTATAATTAACACTAACCATAAAATAACACTAATAAAATGGTAATAGAAATCAATAATAATAATAATAACTCTAAAAATAATAATCAACACAAGACACTTGTAAACAAACTAAAATATTGTTATTTATTATTAAATCTTGTATTTTACAAATAGAGATATTACATTCTACCCACCTTATAAGAATTTCGTCCTCGAAATTTCAATAAAGTTGGGAATGATAAATGAATTAAAATCAAGGGGGAAACAAACAAGCTTTCACTTTGCTTCTCAGCACATCATGGGTCCCCACGCTTCCGCTGCGCTCTGATCTCTACTGAGTGACCAATTCCAGAGGCTATATCAGGAAATAGAAAATGGGAAGAAGAATAAAAATCAAGATGGAACCAAGATCACCCTATAAGAAGAGTTAAAATAAGGGATATCAAAAAATCAAATAGATGGATTCTTAAAGAGAGGAAGGTTAATTTCAAATGGAGTCAATATTATTGTAGGAATAGTATATGTATATTGTAGTATATATATAACTTGTTTCAAGCTATCAGTATGAACTTGGTTATCTTGCGAATATTTAAAAGTCAAAGTCAACATTGCAAGTCGAAAACCTAGGCTCTGATACGATAAAAACCCTATCACGCCCCGCTTCTCAAAATACGTGAAAATGGAGTCGCGATGAGAGTCGCCGACGTGTATACGCGAGGAGAATATCTCACATATACACACTAATCCTAAAGTAACCTGAACAAGCTATAAAAATCTATTACGATAAATCAATATCACTGCAATACTATATATATATATCCATACATGATAATGTATGAAATAATAAAGAAAATAAAGCCAATCCTGATAATAGATGAATCAAGGAATAATCGCAAGAATAAAGAAAGGCAACAGGGATAAGAATACCAAAATCTGGTAGAGAGAAACTCCATACTCCTCGCAACATGCATGGGCTTATCGAACACCTGGTCAATGAACTAAAGCATATCCAATCTAGACATGCAAATCGAGGATCATCAAAAGCGATCCAAGAAGTGTGTAAGAAAAAGGGAAGGTGCTCGTGCATAAAACTGTGTATACATAATCATAACATGAATAAATGTAAATAAAAATAACTGAATAATCAATATTATGACTAAAGCTACAGATAAAGATGACTTATACAACTGTAAAACAATCAACTGATGTCAAGATGTGTAACTTAGCATATGTCACTAGTCTACTTGGTTATTGTTAACATAACTAATGTAGTACTTAATTATGTCCCATACCACAACCGTCTTCCCACATATTAAATAAAGTTATTGTTGTTGTGACTGCCTGCTAATGTAATGCATGTGTTTTAAAAGGGTACCGTGCATGCTTGATTCCACAGTCTAACACCTCTTGCGCTGAACTAGGACAAGCCACAAGAGTCTAATAACTGAAGACCACATCCCCACACGAAAAGACAATTAGTGTGGTGACGTAATCTGAGCATAGCCCTGACAATTGACAACTGAACAGGTAGCCAGTACGACCTTGGTTCCCCATGGTGGAACCCACAATTCGGTCTATCATAATAAGTCCTTCCAAAGTATACGACATGCATTATCAAGCAATTACCCCTGTTCCCCGGTAATGGTGTATTTTATTAACAAGGCACGATATAAGTTATTATTAGGAGTAACTTATATCTCCAACTATTGTTGATGTCAATAATAATTAATAATCTGACAACTGACAACTAGTGTCTGACAACTGATAACTAGCAACTGATAATTGACATATATTTAGAATACTGGAGATATAGGGCCACTAATTACAATGATACACTAATCATTAATAACTGGTACAGATCTACAACTGTTATAGGACTTTGAACAATTAAATAGATCATCGATATCAACTAAGCACTATCATGATATGTCTATATCCATAACTAGTCCAAGGTCAAAAGTGGCAAATAGGAACAGATGAAATGATGCAGATAATCACTCAAATCAACTACATAATTAAAGTGAATGCTCACTGCTATCTTATAAAGTGATACACATAATCAAACTTGTAAAATAAATCAGATGGTCGCACGAAATGATACAAGTAAAACACAAATACCTATTAACAATAGTAAATAAGAAAATAACACAAAAGTAAACACTTACATGAATTGACGCGGTTTTAGAACTGAATCGCCGTCTGGTCTTTACTGCATGAACCGGTACTGATCTACGATCATCTCATAGATTGATCTTCGAATTGCTAGTGCATCTGGTACATAACGAGCACAAATTCGAATCTCCTGTTACCGAGTTCGGATCGCACGAACGAGTCCGTAATCGCTGTAACACGCCCACCAAACACATAAACTCACACACATACATTCACATGCCCAATTATACACACAGCTACAGACATTCATACATCCATGCACACTATACATAGATTCACCACATTACATTAAACACGCTTAGACTTTAATACATAAATACATATACACATCCAAACACATATAATACACTAGTACATACACATACACATTCACGTACTCTTGCATACACCCAAGCGTACACAATACGTACATGTACATGTATACAACACACACTCTAGTTCATGTACACACACACGTGTGTGTGTGTGTGTGTGTATAGACACACATGCATACATTTTTTATACATGCAAACATATATATGAATTAACACACGCCACATGCAAACATACCCACGCACCCATTATTACAAACACTACACATAACACACACACACAATTAATATCCTACCCACATTAAAATGAAGAGAGAAATGGAGGATAGAGATGAAGAGGAAAAACACTCATGGCTATGGCATGCGCACGGCCCGGGAGGCTCCAACGAAAGGCACGAGAGGCCGCAGAGGATGTCTGCGGCTCGAGAATCTGAAGGATGTGGGTGTTCTCGCGCTCGCCGACGGAGGAGATCGGGCGGCCCGGAGAGGTCCGAGCTGGCCATGCGTGAGATGGAGAGTGGAGTGAGTGCACAAGAATAAAATCATGTGTAGATTAATGTTATTTATAACATGTATTTGTATTGGTATGATGGTAAAGAAACACTTAGGTAATATAAAAGAAATTTAAGTTATATAAACTAATAGCTACAAGATCAATTATAATTCTTTCTAAGTGGAAAGCTTGTATAAGTGTGTATGCAAAATGTGAATTTAACATTCATGGTTATAATTTTTAACTTCTTAATTATAAGATACACCTACTTTTATGCATCTTCAATATGTCAGGAAGAATTATAAATCTTTGGAATATCATGAGTCCATTTGGAATGTGGATCTGCAAATTGATAATCTATCCAGATAAGGTATAGTGTCATTGCATTAATACCTAAAATCGAGAAGAGGCTTCTCAAATGGGATGGTGCTGGCGCATGGTGAGACAGGCTCTAAGTGCTGCCGGGGGTTGGTTGCGGTTAGTTGTGGACTTGGTTTTGCTTGCGGCCAGGCCATGTATGGGTGGTAGCAAGGGTGTACTCGGCCTGAGGGGAGACCATGGTGTAAGGAGCTCTTGGCTTGTAGGATGTCAGGCGGCGGCGGAGGTGGAGAACGGCAGATGGTGGTGGCGACTATGGTAAGGGAAAAGATGATTAGGTTTATGATGAGGGTTAGGTGATGAGATACACACACCACACACACACACACATACATACATACATACATACATACATATATATATATATATATAAGGTATGTGGGTTGAATTAGGCTCTCAATGGGCTAATGATTTGGAGATTGGGCCTAAGGAAAATAGGAAAAAAAAAAAGATAGGTTAAAGATAAAACTATAAAATAAATATCAATAATACTAATAACAAGAATAACAACAAAATAATTATTTACAATAACTATAATTAACACTAACCATATTATAACACTAAAAATGGTAATTGAAATCAATAATAAGTAATAATAACATATAATATAATAATTAACTCAAGATACGTGTGAACAAAATAAATATTATTATTTATTATTAATCTTTTATTTAAGAAATAGGGATATTATATTCTGACCACCTTATAAGAATTTTATCCTAAAAATTTCAATAAAGTAGGAAATGATAAAAGAATCAAAATCAAGGGAGAAATAAACAAGCTTCCACTTTGCTTCTTAGCACAACATGGGTCTCCCACGTTTCCGCTGCGCGCTCTGATCTCTGCTACCAGTTTAAAAAAAAGTGACCAATTCCAAGAGGCTATATCAGGAAATAGAAATCAGAAAGAAGAATAAGAATCAAGATGGAACTAAGATCACTCTAGAAGAAGAGTTAAATCAGGGATATCAAAAGATCAAATAGATGAATTCTCTAAGAGAGGACGGTCAATTCCAAATAAAGTCAATATTTGTAGGGATAGTACATGTATATTGCAGTGTATATATAACTTTTTCAAGTTACTGGTATAAACTAGGTCTTTTGCGAATATCAAAAGTCAAAAGTCAACATTGCAAGTTGAAAACTTAGGCTCTAATACTAGAAAAATCTTGTCACGCCCCGCTTCTCAAAATTCGTGAAAACAGAGTCACGATGATTGTCGCCGACATCCATACGCGAGGAGAATACCTCACGTATACACTCTTAGCCAAAACTAACCTGAACAAGCTATAAAAGTCTATTACGATAAATCAATATCACTACAATACTACATATGGATATCCACGCATGATAATATATGAAATAATAAATGAAATAGAAGCCAAGTCTGATATAGATGAATCAAGGAATAATCGCAGGAATAAAGGAAGGTAAGAGGGATAAGATACTGGAATCAGGTAGAAAGAAATTTCATACTCCTCGCAACATGCATGGGCTCATCGAACACCTGATCAATGAGTTAAAGCATATCCAATTTGGATGTGCAAATTCAGGATCATCAGAAAGTGACCCAATGAGTGCGTAAGAAAAAGAGAAGGTGCTCGTGCATATAAACAGTGTGTACATAATCATAACATGAATAAATGTAAACAAAAAATACTGAATAATAAATATCTTAAATAAAGCTACAGATAAAAGATGACTTATACAGCTGTAAAATAATCAACTGATGTCAAGATGTGTAACCTAGCATATGTCACTATTCTGGTTAGTTATTATTAACTTAACTAATGTAGTACTTAACTGTGTCCCATACCACAACCATTTTCTCATATAACAATAAGTTATCATTTTTATAACTGCCTGCCAATGTAATGCATGTATTATGAAAGGGTATCATGCATTGCCCGATACCACGGTCTAACACCTCTGGCGCTGAAGCAGGATAAACTGTAAAGCTCTAATAACTGAAGATCACAGCCCCAAATGAAAAGACAACTATTGTGGTGTCATAATCCAAGCATAGCCTTGACAACTGACAACTAAATATATATCAGTACTACCTTGGTTCCCCATGGTGGAGCCCACAACTCAGTATACCATAATAAGTTCTTCCAAAATACACGACATGCATTATCATGTAATTACCCACGTTCTCCAGGTTATGGTGTCTTTTATTAATAAGCAACGATATAAGTTATTATTAGGAGTAACCGATATCTCCAACTACTGTTGATATCAATAATAGCTGATAATCTGACAACTGAATAACTAGCAACTGATAATTGACATCTGTCTAGAATGCTGGAGATATAGGATCACTAATCACAATGATACACTAATCACTGATAACTGGCATAGATCAATAACTATTATAGAATTCTGAACAAATAAATACATCATCGATATCAACTAGAAAACTATCATGATATGTCTATATTCATAACTAGTCCAAGGTTAAAAGTGACAAATAGCAATACATGAAAAGACACAAATAATCACTTAAATCAACTACATAATTAAAGTGAATGTTCATTGATATCTTATGAAGTGATACACAAAATCAAACTGGTAAAATAAATCAGATGGTCACATGAAATAATACAAATAAAATACAAATACCTATTAGCAACGGTAAATAAGGAAATAACACAAAATCAAACACTCACATGAAATAATGTGGTTTTGGAACCGAATCGCCTTCTGGATTTCACTGCGGAAACCGGTACTGATCTACAAATCATCCCATAGATCAGTCTTCAAATTTTCAGTGTATCTGGTTCATAACGGGTACAATCTGAATCTCCCGTTACAGAGTTCAGATCGCACGAACCAGTCTGTAATCGCTGTAACACGCCACCAAACACATGAACTCACATACATACATTCACACACCCAATTATACACACAGCTACACAAATTCACATATCCACGCACGCTATACATATATTCACCCCATTGCATTAAACACACTTGCACATTAATACACAAATACATATAAACATTAAAACACATATAATACACTAGTACATACACATACATGTACTCATGCATACACCCAAGCGTACACAATACGTACACGTACACGTATACAACAAACATTCTAGTTCATGCACACATATTACACACACACACACAGTCACACACACACACACACATATTAGATATTCATACCCATCATACACCCATACAACCATGTATGCAAACACACACACACCACACACACACACACACACATATACGTATACATATACATAGATGCATGCATACATACATACATACGTACCACACACAGAGACATACATACATACATATACATATATATATACATATATATATATATATATACATACATATATACATACATATATACATATACACACACACACACACACACATATATCTCCACACATTTATATACATGCAAACATATATATGAATTAACACACACCACCTGCATATACCCATGCACCCATTGTTACAAACACTACACTTAATATATATACATAAAAATAATGTTCAGCACATATTAAAATGATGAGAGAAAAGAGATCGAGATGAAGAGGGAAGAAGTCTCACGGCTAAGGCATGTGCGCGGCCCACGGAGGCTCCATCGAAGGGGCGGAGGCTATGGGGAGGATGTTTGCGGCTTGAGAATCTCGCCAAGAAGGATGCGGTCTGCACGCGCTTGCCGGTGGAGGAGATCGGGTGGCCATGCATGTGATGGTAAGTGGAGTGAGTGCACAGGAATAAAATCATGTGTAGATTAATGTCATTTATAACATGTATGTGTACGGGTATGATGGTTAAAGAAACACTTTGGTAATATATAAGAAATTTAAGTTATATAAATTAATAGCTATAAGAGCAATTATAACTGTTTTAGTGGAAAGTTTGTATAAGTGTGTATGCAAAACGTGAATTTGCATTCATGGTTATAATTTTTAACTTCTTAATTATCAGATAGACCTACTCTTATGCATCTTCAATATGTCAGGAAAACATTATAATTCTGAAATATGATGAGTCTATTTGGAATGTGGATCTGCAAATTGAGAATCTATCCAGATAAAGTATAATGTCATTGCATTAATACCTGAAGTCGAGAAGAGGCTTCTAAGATGGGATGGTGCTGGCGCATGGTGAGGATCCGAGTGCTGCCGGGGGTGGCTTGCGGTTGGCTGTGGACTTGGGGTTGCATGAGGCCAGGCCATTTATGGGTGTTAGCAAGGGTGTACTCGGTCTGAGGGGAGACCATGGTGTAAGGAGCTCTTGGCTTGCAGGATGTTGAGGCGGCGGCGGAGGTGTAGAACGACAAATGGTGGTGGCAGCAGCTATGGTAAGGAAAAAGATGATTAGGTTTAAGATGAGGGTTAGGTGATGATATATATAGGAGTGATGTGGGTATTGGGTTAAAGCATATGCGGGTTGAATTCGGCTCTCAATGGGCTAATGATTTGGAGATTGGGCCTAAGGAAAATAGGAAGAAAATAGAAAAAAGAAAAGAGATAGGCTAAGATAAAACACATAAAAGTAAATATCAATGATACTAATAGCAATAATAACAACAAAATAATATTAACCATAATTATGAATAACACTAACCATAATAATACATTAATAGAATGGTAATTGAAATCAATAATTAGTAATAATAACATATAATAATAATAATTAACACAAATTACGTGTAAACAAATTAAAATATTGTTATTTATTATTAAATCTTTTATTTTAGAAATTGGGATATTACAGAATAGGCCTGTCAGTAGGACTTTAGTGACTCCAACTCTTCGAAAAAATCCTTTCGATAGCAAAAAAGACATGTCGATAGTTAAAGTGGCCTGTTGACAGTTGAAGTGGATTGTCAACAGCTAGAGTTCTTTTGTTATTCTGCTTCCTGCATCAGTCCCTCTCTCTCTTTAAAAGAACTCATCCTCGAGTTTCAATCTAGATATAGCTGCTTGGTAGGATTTTTTTTTAGCTGGGATACTTCTCCACTCAAATACACCATCATTATATCTTCTTTCTCAAAGAGTTTCTCTCTTTTCCCCTTGTCAGCGGTTACTTGTACTTGTTGTTTGATTTCTCTCCAAAAAATTATTCCCTTTAGTGTATGAGGAAATTTTGTTAAATAGTGAGTCATGTTATTATATGCAACTCTTCTGGGGGAAAGTGTAATCCCAAAATCTTGATTCGCCTCGACGATCTTCATTAAACTTCATGTAGTGTTGCGTCATCAAATTTTCAATGTAATCATCATTTCAGGTCGGTTGATAACCAATGCCTATTGGTTGGTGCTCCTCCATCATCCAACCATCTACATACATCATGCTCCCATAAGTCATAGATTTGCTTGCACAAAGAAGATCTTCTAAAGTATGATTGGAGATGAAATTTTCCTATATTGGGGAACAAATTGCGCCCACGTGCTGAAAGTAGGTAATATGAGCTTGAAGAAATTAAAGTTTTCATTTTTAGCACTTTCCTTCCGCATGAAAAGATCTTCGAAATCATAATGACCATGATGCTGAATGTCTCTCATGGGTGGTAAGATGTCCACAACTTGTCATGAACAACTTCATAGAACTCCTTCAATGATTGTCTACCTCCTTGAGAACTTCAACAATTGGAGATATTTCTTCTAAAATTCGCCTTGCTTGACTCCTTTGGCTCCACGAAAAATTTGCCTTGATTGCATGTGGATGTGAACTTAGGCTCTTCTTCTTTTGTAGGCTTTGGGACCGCTGGAATTGACCTCATGGCAATTCTTTTACTCTTCAATTGAATATATAGATGTTCTCTTTATTTCTGTAGGTAGTGCTAACATCATGATGCCTAATCTCCCCAAAGAATATGACATGCGTCCATGTCAACCACATGACATGCAAAAATATCTTGATAATGTTTGCCAATTGAAATAGGAACATGACGACGATCTACTACCTTGATAGAGAGGTCCTGATCCAATCAATGGTGTAAGAATGCAGATGTGTTTCTATTTCTAGCTTCAAGTAGTCCACAAGTGCTCTAAAAAGAAGATTCTCGTAACTTTCGTTGTCAATAATGAGGTTGCATATCTCTTTTTGACCGAACACCTCGAGTAGAAGATTGGATGTCATTGTATAGTGTCGGGGCCCTTTTGGTTGCACTATAATCTTTAAACAATACAAATTGTAGACTCGTTGATGATTGCAAGGGTGTAGTGGTGGTTAAGGAAAATTAGTTGATGTGTAATGTAGGGATGGTTGCTTTGGGTAGTTTGGTGGCGTAGAGTATTGATATAGGTGATTTGGGGGTGGTTGATTTGGATATGGATGATATGAGGGTGGTTGATTTGGAGGCGGTTGATTTAGTGTTGGAGGTTGTGGGCGAGGATTGTTTGAGAGATGTGGGGGTAGTGGATAAGGATTACCTGAGGAAGGTGGAGGTGGTGGCGGAGAGTTTGTTTGCTGAACGATCCAACCTATTTTGAGACATACCATTGGCTAGATTTTGATCATTAAGCTTGAGGGAGATCTTCTTGACTTCCTGGACCACAACGTTCATAGTTAATTCAAGAGTGCTAAGCCTCTCTTAAAATGTCCATCGTTGTGGACAGGTTTGATTGTTCGTCGTCATTTCTGGCCATCGCGAAGCATTTGTCGAAGCTCTGATTGTTAGATCTAAATTTATTCCATACAAGATCTACACATATACTGTAAGCCTCTTTATCATGATCAAAGGGAAGGAGGGTTTTAGGCATACCTGATTCCATCGCGAGGATGCCGAATATTGCACGATCTCGAAGGCGCCGGAGTTGAGGGAGAGGATTCTTCTCTCCAGCCACCAAGTTCTCTTCTTTATCCTTAGAGGAGATGAGAGGCCTCTAAGAGAGAGATGATTATTCTTGTTGTTGTTGGTGGAGAGGGAACCCTACTCATGGTATATATAGCATCAAGAAACCCTAGTTCAACTCATCATAGATCTAGCCTTTGATTTATAACACGAGTTCCACACGTGTGATGAGTCCCACATTCTAATTTAAATACACTCCTGGCTAAGTGTAATTGAAAACGTGTCTAGACCCAAACCATTTAGGTTGATCAATTCTTTATTGGGTCAAACAACATAGGTTAAGTGGGCGGGTGCAAATATCCAATTGACTTGATTAGGCCCAAAATAAATTAGACTTTAAAACATAATAAGTCTAACAATCTTCCACTTGGGTCAAGCAAGTCATACTGAATAGATATTATGCATAATTTATGACGTCAAAACTTTAACCGCCGACAACCACGTTTCAAAACAATTTGGTCATTAAGAGTCCTGCACCAAACATGGCGATCGTTACCTTCTGTATAATCGAGGTAGGACCTCCACATCACAAGTTTCAGAACCCCTAACGACATAGATCAAATGTGGACGTGTGGCATGGAAATGTCCTCTGATCAAATAAGGTACAATTCCAACTGGTTTCCACTTTATGACTCCAACGAGTCTAGCCTTATGACTCCAACGAGTCTAACTTTATGACTCCAACGAGTCTAACTGCTAATTCAACAAACTCAAATGCGCAAAAGTAAACTTTAAGAAAAGCAGTTATAAATTTATCAGAATCAACAAATATCCATAAAGTGCACTTAGAAATAATGTCTGTTACATAAAATTATCCACTCTCACAAAATCAGGATATCATAATGACTAGTCATCCCCATATGAGCAATATGCTCTAAGAATACTTTAGATGAAAGTCCTTTAATGAGTGGATCTGTAATGTTAAGAATAGTGTCATCACTATCAACAGACAAAATATGATTCCGAACTTTATCATTGAAGACAAGAAACTTGATGTCGATATACTTCGACTTTGCTGAACTCTTGTCACTATTGCAGTAGAGTTTTATAGCTCTTATTGTCACAGTGTAGCTGTAATGGCCTCTCGACTAAATCCACCATCTTCCTACAATAAGGAAAATGTAACATGAAGTGACTTCCTATTGTCGATACATACAGCATAATCTGAATCTGTGTATCCGATCAGCTGCCACTGATCAGATTTCGGGCCTGTTTGTTTCGTTGCAAAACGTCGCAAATCATAAGTCTATAATGAGAATGGAAAAAGTGAACTGTAGCAGAGAAAATATATTATGTTTTACGGTGTTTGTTGATAAAGTGAAGTGTAAATGGAAAAGTATATTGTGTTTTACGGTGTTTGGTTGATAAAGTGAAAGTGTAAATGGTAAAGTATATTGTGTTTTACGGTGTTTGGTTGGTAATGTAAAAGTGTAAGTGAAAAAGTTGACCCCAAAATTAACTATAGCAGTGATTTAAATATTATAAATACTATTAAATTAAATCTACTATTGCAAATTAAATTGTATTAATAAATTTGAGATAAAAATTAATAATCTTAATATTTTATTTATAACAATAATATTAATAAATATTAATATAAATAGTAAAATATTACTAAAATATAAAACTAAATAAATAATATAAATTTTAAGAAAATCAAAAGAAACATTAATAAAATTTTAAGAATAACTACTAATATTAAAAAATGTTACAAAAATAATAAAATATAGTTATAATATTATAATATTAAAAATACTTGAAAATTATTATAATATAAATTTTATTATAATATTATTGTAATATTATAGAAATATTAATAAAGTAAAATATAATTATAATTTAATAATAAATTATCATTATAGTATTATTATACTGAATTATTATTACAATATTAACATAATAAAATATAATATAATAATAAATATATTATGATATTAATAATTAATTTTTTATATTAAAAATAAATAATAAAGATATAGTAATTTTATATTAAAGTATAATACTGTTATATTAATAAAATATTAACTCTAAATAAATAATAAAAAATGGAATAAGTATTAATAAATAATAGAATATTAAATTAAAATATTAAATTAAATAGTAAAATATTAAATATTAAAACAATAAAAAAGTTAAAGATTAAAAATATAAAATAATTAAAAAATTAAATAAGAAATTGAACACTATTAAAATATTAAATATTTAATAATATTTAATTATATATTGATTATCAAATAACTGTTTTGAACTGTAAGTGTACTATAAGTGATAGTTACATGACCACAAATTAACTATAGTAACTGCAAGTGGGAAAATATGAGTGTAAAAGTGAGATTTACATGACCACAAATTTAACTGTAGCAACTGCAAGTGGGAAAAGAAGAGTTGTAAAAAGTGTTTTGCATTTTACTTTTGCAAACGAAACCAAACAACTGTAAATGTAAAGTTGCAAAACTTTTTGCATTTTGCAAATGTTTTGCAACTTACCAAACGCGCCCTTCATGTAGTCTTCTATTGATATCCATTACCTTCTTGACAGTCTTCCAGAGATCAATCCCATGATTTATCAAGTTTCTGTCAAGTTTCTCAATGGTATATGCTATTCTGGATGGGTACAAACTTGAGCACACATCAGACATCCAACCGCCAATGCATATGGAATGTCTTTCATTTGCTCTTTCCGTAGATCATTCTTGGGACATTAGAGTAAACTTAACTTATCTCCCTTAGTGACAGGCGCATCACCCAAAGAGCAATTCTTCATGCCATATCTATCTAGCACTTTATCGATATAGGCCTTTTATGATAAACCTAATATTCCACGTGTCCTGTCACGTTGAATCTGGATGCCTATCACAAAAGAAGCGTCTCCAATATCTTTCATCTCAAAATTCTTTGAGAGAAAACTCTTGGTCTCAAGTAGAAGATCTATATCGTTACTTGCTAATAGAATGTCATCCACATATAGCACAAGAAATATAATCTACTCCCCTTAAATTTATGGTAAATACATTGATCAACTATATTTTCCTTAAAATCAAAGTCGGATATTACTTGATCAAATTTCAAATACTATTGACGGGATGCTTGCTTTAAACCATAAATGAATTTCTTTATTTGCAAACTAAATATTATGAAACTTTCACTTTAAAACTTTCTGGTTGCACCATACAGATTTCCTTCTCAATGCTACCATTAAGAAAGGCAATCTTAACATCCATTTGGTATAACTTCAGGTCAAAGTGAACCACCAGTGCCATAATAATCTTAAAAGTTGCTTCATGAAAATTAGGGAGAAAGTCTCCTTATAATCAATGCCCTTTCTGTGAGTGAATCCCTTTGTGACAAGATGTGTCTTATACCTTTTGACATTACCTTTCGAATCCCGCTTGGTTTTGAATACTCATTTACAACCAATCGGTTTCTTTCCTTCAGGCAACTCTACTAAATCCCAAACATCATTGTCCTTTATGGATTTTAACTCATCTTTCGTGACATTTGACCACTTAGTGGAGTGAATGTTGAGTTTGGCCTCATTCAAGGATGTGGGGTCATCCTCTAGCCTTATGTCAAACTCATGCTATTGGAGATAAACTATATATAGTCATTTGCAATGACTGATCTCTCTCTCTCTAGTTGATCTCCTAGGCACTTGTGGTTGAGAATTTTTAGTTTCTACCTTACCAACATGATCTACTTCAGGATAAACTGTATATGTATCTGTAAGGATGCAACTGTATTTCATCTTGAAGTGGAACAACTACTTTATCATTTGGAACAATTGTCATGGGTATAACAATATGTTCTTTCTTAAATATGAAATCTTTATGTAGTTGACTCCCACTGTTCTGAATATTCTTAAAAAAATTTAGCAATCCGTCTTTATGTTCTTAGTGGAGGGACAATAAAACTTAAAGCCTTTATACCTCTCAGAATACCCTACGAATAAACAACTAACTGTCATTGAGTCCAACTTCTTCTCATATGGTATATATGGCCGAGCTTCCGCTGGACAACCCCAAACATATAGATGCCTAATACTGAGAGATTTCCCAGTCCATAACTCATATGGGGTTTTAGTTACTATTTGCTAGGTATTCTATTAAGGAGGTGACAACCATTTTTAAGGCTTCAATATATAATGACTCTAGTAGAGTAGTGTGACTATCATACTCCCAACCATATCCTTTAGTGTGTGATTTTATCTCTCAGTAATACCATTTTGACGAGGTGTCCCTGATATGGTATACTAAGCGACAATACCACTCTTTCAGAAATTGACAAATGATTCTGGACATTTACCTGATTCGTCACATCTGTCATAGTACTCACCACCATGATCAAATCTAACGGCTTTAAACATGTCCAATGATTGAGATTTCTCATGGAACAAGTGTAGGTACTTATAACGAGAGTAATTGTCTGTAAAAGTGATGAAATATTCATGACCATTCCAAGAAGCTGTAGGGATGGACCACAAATGTCTGTATACACCAAATTAAGACACCTGAACTTCGTCTAGTACCAAACTTTCTAATGTTTCTTTAATTAATTTTCTCTTAGTGCCTATGCTATTCACATATAGAGATTCAGTATATAAAGCATGAAGTTTCAATTTATATAGCCATCAATCAGAATTCTAGTACCAACAACTTTAGATTTGAAAAGTAGACTAAGCATTTCATTATCAAGAGTGACAGTAAAACTAGATCTGTCTAACAAATGAAATTGAAATATGATTCCGCCTAAAAGGACGGTACATATAGTCTCATCCAAATCTAAAACCAAAAAAACAAATCTAATTTAAGCCTACAAACTCCAATAGCTTTAATTTTGCAACTTTATTTCCATCACCCATGTATACGTATCGCTCAGCTGGGCTGGGCCTCCTTTGGGTTTGGAAGTTCTGCATTGAATCGCTTATGTGAATTATCCATTCATAATTTATAAAGTGACACTAAAGCTAAACTAATCTCAGAACAAACATAAATATGATATATACCCGCTAAATAGCTATTTCTGATACTTTATGCATTCTTACTTGAGGTGGCTTACTTTCCTACAGAAGAAGTATGCAATGACCTTAGGCTACTTTTTCTGCACTTTTGCCACTTAGGATCAGCCACTATACTGGTGTTTATGTTCCTCCCTTTAGTTTCACTTTTCCTTTCTTATTAGTGGTGTTACCCTGAAATGCTAAGTGAGAACTTTCAGTCTTTTCTTATTTCAACCTTTCTTCTCCTGAACACAGTGACTAATGAGCTCAGTGAGACTCCACTTTTTCCTTTGAGCATTATAATTAATCTTGAAAGGGTTATACTATGGAGGAAGAGAAATCAAAATGAAGTGCACTAGAATTTCTTTAGAGAGTTTCAATTTCAGTGCCTTTAGTTTTTTTTTTTTTTGAAACAAGATTAGACATTTTCATAATGTACTCCCTTATGTTTCCTTTACCGTTGTAGCGCATATTTACTAGCTTGCTAAGATGCGTACTAGCCTCAACTTTATCCGATTTAGTAAATCGGTCTACTACTTCAGCTAGAAAACTCTAGCACTAACCTTATCAGGCATAGCACCCCTAATAGTTATAGGAATAGTGTACTTTATGACCATTAGACACCTCTTATAAGATCTCTCCCACTTACCATAATTGACCTTTTCTTACTGAACTTTTATTAGTGATAGTAGAGATCCATCAATCTTTAAGGTGTACTCTAGGTGCATGAATTCAAGAACGATCATTTACGTGGTCTTACCACTTCTTAAGTTTGTACCATTTAATTTAAACTACATAAATGTACAATTTCTCATCAGTTTAACATAAACATTGCATTTAATAAAATTCTACTATAATAGCCATAAAAAATGAATTTCAAAAATGCAACCAGTTTAACCGATAGAGCTGCTGGTTAAACTTTCAGAACAAGTTGTGTCTCTATATGCCAACACTGTACTGGCCCAATATAGATATCCTAAAGTTTAGGTCCTATGTAAGAGAACAGCCTTCCTTTGGCCGACTGTCACTTTATAGGATTGGTCCTAAAGTTTAAGTAATCTATATTGGCCATATAATATATGTAATGACCCGGCCATAATGACAACCTTCCTTTGGGCCGATTGCCACACGCATGGGCCACACAAATTTATGCATCTATATTCTTGTTCCGCCATCGGACTAGTTGATGAGGGTAATGCAATATGGGCCAATAGTGTGACACCTTCCTTTGGGCCGATTACCGCACATCAAGGTTCTCCCACTTGCATTACCCACATCAAGTATCCGACGCCGTACATAATTCAGCCAAACAATAGTCGTCCTTTGGGCCGGCTATTGTCCGCATGAACTACATACGCAATTAAATAAGCTCTTTTATAAATTCTTTAGCTTGAACATGTATATATCTTTATCTGTGTGTTATTAACTGTAATAAACACCAATATTCATCATGCAAGACAATATAAGCAATAAAATATTGATGATAAAGCGGAAGCATGTAAGGGTACACATAACCATGATAAACAAACACTTCAATGCCTTCTTTATGTCAACTAACAGCTGTTTTGTCATGTATAGTTTCTGTAATACTGTAGTGCTCGTCAAGAGCTTCGAAACGGCTATTTACATGCCCAAACAGATGTCGTATGAGCCCGTAACGGCTAATTGAAGTTTCTATTGACAAAACGGGTGTGCAGTGCTTATCGGGTCTGAATCAGACCCGACCCGCAATGGTTAAGTTATGGGTTTCCTTAATAGGTCGGGTTTAAATAAACTGAATAAAACCCAATTAGCTTAATGTGAGATTGATTGAGATTAGGTTTCTTTATTTGAGTAGAATTCTATCCAAAATATCCTTAATAGGCTAGAATTATATTTCAATCATAACACCCAAATCAATCTCAACAATTCCAATTGAAATTAAATATGAGATTAATTAGTAGTAGGTTTCCTTATTAGAGTAAAATTCAATCTCTATCCGAATTCTAGATAATCTCATAATCTTAATTAATTCATGAAACCCAAAATAATTAACCTTTTTTTAATTATTCTTTAAAAAAAAAAAAAACCCTTTGCCTTACATGTGCATGCATGCATGCAGACACATGTCTGCATGCATGCAGGCCATGTCAAATATCTTTTTTTTTTTTTTTTTAACTTTGAAATCTCCTTCATGATGCATGCGCTGGAGCTTCCAGCGCATGCATCTAACATCCTTTTTTTTTTTTTTTCGTTGCCTAACTTGCAAGCGCCTGCATGCAGATAGGGCACACAAATTTTTTTTTTTTTTAAGAATCAAAAAATAATAATAACACAGATTTTAAACCCAAAAAATATATATACATGAATTTAATTTAATCATCTCCAATTTAATTCAATTACTTGAGACACAAAAATAATCTTTATTGAATTAAATACAGAGATTCATAATTTTCATAAATCGAGATCAAAAGGTTATTACTTTATATCCCGATGATCTGATAAAGAGGAGGCTCTGATACCATTGTTAGATCTAAATTTATTCCATACAAGATCTACACATATACTGTAAGCCTCTTTATCATGATCAAAGGGAAGGAGGGTTTTAAGCATACCTGATTCCATCGCGAGGATGCCGAATATTGCACGATCTCGAAGGCGCCAGAGTTGAGGGAGAGGATTCTTCTCTCCAGCCACCAAGTTCTCTTCTTTATCCTTAGAGGAGATGAGAGGCCTCTAAGAGAGAGATGATTATTCTTGTTGTTGTTGGTTGAGAGGGAACTCTACTCATTGTATATATAACATCAAGAAACCCTAGTTCAACTCATCATAGATCTAGGCCCTTGATTTATAACACGAGTTCCACACGTGTGATGAGTCCCACATTCTAATTTAAATACACTCATGGCTAAGTGTAATTGAAAACGTGTCTAGACCCAAACCATTTAGGTTTGATCAATTCTTATTGGGTCAAACAACATAGGTTAAGTGGGCGGGTGCAAATATCCAATTGACTTGATTAGGCCCAAATAAATTAGACTTTAAAACATAATAAGTCTAACACTGATACCACATGATGCAGACGAGGAAGTGAAGAACACGAACGATGCGAGTTAGATCTCGTTTTGGCGTTAACGAACCCTGAAGAGATCTCTAGCTAGGGGTAACTACTCGAATCCACGAGTAAGAACGACCCAAAATCAACGAGCCAAGAAAATAACTAGAATTCACGAGCAAATATGAGGAAAACTCAAAGTATTTTGTTTAAAAGTTTAATAATAGATTGATTACAAAATAAAAATACAAGAGCCTATTTATAAGCTTACAAAAGAGTACTGCTCCTACTTGAAAATTATAATATATTCTTAAAGAAAATAAAAAGAGTCCTAATCTATCTAGGTGATCTAAATTCAAAATAAAGAAATAAAAAATTAATTGAAGTCTAATTTGAAAATCAAAAATAAAATCCTACATTAACTCTGAAATCCTATCACGCAGCAGGCCTGTTGACAGCTGAATAGCCATGTTGAGAAACTGTAGTAACTCCAACTCTAGGGAAAACACTGTCGACAATAAAAAAGAAGGGCCTGTCGATAACTGAAGTGGATTGCCGATAGCAGACAGCTCTGTTGCTGTTCTGCTTCCTATATCATTCTGGGGATAAAGAAATAAAAATTTCATTAAGTTTCTTTGAAGAAATACTGAATTAGATTGGTGTCAATGAACTTATTTCAGAACTACGTGGATATTTCTGTTTGATATTTCCTGCTCTATTTCAACTATCTTTGAGAAGCATATTTAGTTACAAAAAGTGATTTTAAGTATTTATTTACTCTTTATATTACATCGTATGTTGAATGCAAATGAAACACCACATCGACCTGGAATTGTAAAACTGGCATTCAATTTTGAATTTTATCCAAAATCACTATATCATCCTGTCAAAATATGATAAATTGTCAGATTGAGAGTTGTAGCTGATCTTTTAGGCCTTATTAGTACTGATTATACTGTACTTGCTCTATTTCATTTACTGCTTTACTTATTAGTGAAACGCAAGGGACTTATCTCGTCTTTATCTAAAAAAAATGATTAATAAATAAAAGCTAAAGAAACTACTGTCGTAAATCATAAAAGAAAAATGTAATTTGAATAATTGTATAGCATATGTGCATCTAAACTATCTGAACCCACACACAAAATGGTTTCTTTTTTTTTTTAATAATACCTTTTTTATTCTTTTCATAATAACTAAATAATAAGTTAGCAAAAGTTTTAAACCACCCACATTTTGAGCCACACGAGAGGAGAAGCGCAAAATATGCTCTCAATATGACTCAGTCTCAAAGCCCAAAATAGACGTGGCCACAAGCCAAGCTATTTTTGCTCCCCTCCCTTTTATTCTCCTCCCTGAAATTCCTCTCCCCCTCTCAAACCATCGCCTTTAAGAAAACATCTCCTTCTCTCTTTCTCATTTGTTGGAACAACCACTCACTCATTCAATCAATCATCCACAAATGGTAAGTTCTTTACTTTTTTTGCTTTCTTGTACACAAGTTTTATGTTACACACATGTACTACTAATGTGTGTATATGTGTGTATGTTGCAATATTGTTGGTTAGGCGAATTCGCATCGGGCATTGCAGTGGATGATGAGTGCAAGCTCAAGTTCTTGGAGCTAAAGGCGAAGAGGAACTTCCGATTCATCGTGTTCAAGATCGATGAGACAGCGCAGCGAGTGATGGTGGACAAGCTGGGCAGCCTGGGGAGAACTACAATGACTTCACTGCGTCCTTGCCCTCGAATGAGTGCCGATATGCAGTGTATGATTTCGACTATGTCACTGATGAGAACTGTCAGAAGAGCAAGATCATCTTTGTTGCTTGGTATGTGATACAATTTTCGGCTTTCTTACTCCTCTTTCAGAATAAGATACTTTGTATGTCTACAAATTTTCCTGAATCCTAATTCAGGCTCATAATTGATTGCCAGAAATTACTGGAACATAAGTTAAAAAAGGAAAATATTTTAATTTGGAAAAGGATAAGTTTACCCTTTGATGTTAAATCCTGGAAAGAACATTAGTGTGTATTTATTTCTTTCGAGAAAAATAAAAAATAAGGACACATATTCCACATATGCATTTCAATTAGACATGATATGTATTTTCTTATCAAAATCTAATTAATCTGAAGGCAATTTTTTAGTTGACATAAATTTGAGGAGATTGTGGGAAAGCAAGGAGCATTAGCTGCATTACTTTTCCTAAAATCTTATATTGTGAAGATCTCAAACTTGTGACAGATTTGTGATACATATTTCCAAATATTTGCATGTTGAAATTTAGCTATTGAAATTGAACTATTGATACGCAGGTCTCCTGACACATCAAAGGTGAGGAGTAAGATGGTGTATGCCAGTTCCAAAGACAGGTTCAAGCGAGAGCTTGATGGGATACAATTCGAGTTGCAGGCAACTGACCCCAGCGAGATGAGCATGAACATCATAAAGAGCGAGCCATATGAAGAAGAAGAATAAAGCAACATATATTACTGGAGTATTTTCTTTTAACTACAAATTCATTGATTAATTTTCATGTATTTTTTCTCATATGGAAGGATTAGGGTAGCTGTTTACCGTTGATCACGACAATGTGATTGGATCAATCAAAGCATGTTAACAATGTCACAACATGTATTCTTTCTACTTCCCTTTGTTTTTCTTTTAGAGTGTGTATCCCTTTTTTTCTCTCGTTTGTTCAAACATTGAAGAATAATGAAATTGATTTGGGCATAGAGTAAGACTTTTACAAATGAGGTGAAGTGAAGTGGGTACTACTCGTTATTTTATTTAGCTTGTTCATGATCAATGTCATATTATAATGTTACTGAAGTTTAAAAGATCGTATAATTTTCTTGAAACCTAAAACTATACCAAGGAGATTAAACAAATACAATACCTTGGAACCTTAGGCCTTATTTGGCAACATGGTGTTATTCTAAACATTGATAGAAGGCAATTCTTTCTCAATAAAGATTACCAGGTACATTCATCTACTTAAGGATAAAGTTGAGAATTCTTTCCCGTTGAGTTTCCTAATTAAGAAGGAAGAACTGCTAGGGTGTCTTTGTGGCCCGGATCGGTTTCTTAATCTCATGGTGTGTTTTTTGGCAAAGATCATGGGTTACTTTTTGAAGAATTAACACATGGCATCATAATTGGAAATTGTTTAATATATTTATTCAAGAAAGAAGCAAGACATAATCTACTTGGTACCACTATTTGAATTCTTAGTGAAGTTGAAAAAAAATAAAGAAAATAAAAATAAACTACTCATATTCTAATAAGAATTGCTCTTTCCTAGACCACCCATGTCAAAATATATTGAGATCACATACTATTTGATATTCTTGTTAAAGCATTGGCAAGCACCCAGAAAACTTCAGACGTAGGTGGCGTAATATTACAATAGCCTAAGCCTTCTCAAAGAGGAGAAGCTGTTGGTTTCTGCTTAACAGGAATCAATCTGACAACTATTCAAAATCACTGAAATATCAACAATCTAATTGGCCAGGTCGGCAAATATCAGGTGGGAGGTTTTCCGTTCAATAGAACGTTCCTTAATTTAAGAACCACCTTTCAATTTTCTTCTTGGTTAAACACCAATTAGACTGATATAAATCAGTCTCGATATACTGTTAAGTATATCCCCTGTATAAAGAAATGAATTCACTTATACAGTATTTGGAGTGAGGTAAGCTTTTAGAGTGAATCTCCTTAAGACAATTACGTCCCCCGCACCGGTGCTAACGGGTTAATGGACGCTGGTCTCCCAAGATACAACACTCCTTCACGGTATTTGGATAGCACTACCAAATCACCGTACGGTCGAACCGTAGTCAATCAGTACCTTCACAGGATCGTTGAAGCAGCAGGACAAAGACAAATTTCGGGTGAATATTTGCCTTTACTTTGGAGGAGCACCCACTGTAGAAGACGAAGACGAAGGAAGGTTGAAGAATATTCTTCTTCGGAAGTCCCAAATTCAGACAACAATTCTATTTCAAGAATCTGTTGAATTTTCTGAGCCCTCTTTCAAAAGGAATTTGCAGAATCTTCTTTGGAAGTCGCAGGTTGCAACCTTTCGACCCAATAGTCACAACTGTTGGCTATCCAACTGACGCACCCAACAGTCACAACTGTTGGCTGTCCAACTGGAGCGGTTCGGATCCGGAGCGGGTATGCTCGCAACCCATACCCGTGAGATCTGATTCAAAAAGAACCAGGCCGGGTAGGGAAACTGAACCCGGACCCGAACCCGGCCGGCCAGCCGCCGCTACCAGCGGCGGTGCGCGCGCGCATGTGCGGGAATAGTTCCCTCCCAATCGCGCGCGAAAACTTCAAGTATCCAAAAGGCACGCTTTTTGTTCTCAATTTTCTCTATTTAAACACCATGAACTTCCATCCCACGGTCAATGTGGGACTAAATGCTTTAGCTACCTTAGTCCCATTTTGGCTTTGAATTAGGCAATCTTTAGACTTGAATATCTCATTCATTCGAAGTCGAATTGAACATGTGAATATACCACGTTCATCCCCAATGGAAGGAGAACACACTCCAGCTATCATCCAATTGATTTGATCAACGGATCTCGCCGTAATTCAATTTAAAGATTCACTTTATATTCTTCAATTCCAGCAGAAGCCTGAGCCATTTCCCCTCGAACCCAAAGGCTAGGATTTGATGGAGAAAGAGAGGAAATGGAATTAGAATTTCTTCAACTCGAGGAATTGGCAAAATTAGCATGACTGAAGGAATTTTGCATTTCCTTGGCCCAAAGATCTCATTTAGCCATAATCTTGTTCTTTAAAAATCACATATTGTTGATTTTAGAAACATAACACGGTAGTATTTCTAAGACAAAACTAATGAAGTCATTTTGGTGATTAAGCCAGAGCCGCTTGATCAAAATGGTAGAACTTTTCTGTTAAAATCAGAACATTCATTCGAGTTCAGAATATGATCACACTAGAGGAACCACTCATTTACATGGCTCATCAAAAACGCTTGCATTTAGAAAAACTTTGCATGCCTTTATAAAGGAGTTAAGAGTTAAAATAACTTGAGAGATTTATACAACGCAGACTATATGTGGTGTCGTAGACTCAGATTTTGTTATATGGTTCCTCCATTAAATCCTGGGCATTCATCATTTAAAAATTTAGATTTATTCGTAATAAATCTTAATCATCCATTTTTAATTTTATTAATTTAACACTCTTGCATGGTTTACACAACCCTCAAAGTAATTTTTTCCCCAAAGAAACATAATATCTCACACCTAAAGTAAAAAGACACGATAATACGAAGATGAAAGACCACAATCTATATCATTACAAATCATATTTAAAATGAAAATGTAAAGATTTCTCACACGTGAATAGCATGTGCCCAGGAATCTTTTTAGGTTTAGTTTAAGCAATCACAACACGAGTGCAAGCAGATTTTAGGGCATAAGATTAACCAACAAAGTATTTTTCTCACTTTATATCAAGCTATAAGCTTTAGTCCTCTCTATTTGTAATATGGGTTTCCATCGAAAAGAATCTTCTGTGTGTTGGCAACATCTTTCTTGCTGCTGCTGACACTAACAAGTATACTTAGAATGATGGCAAGGATTCATAATATGCTGACTGACAGTGGATTCAGAATATGCTGACCTGACAGCATGCTCTTCTTCATCCTGAGACTTGAATTAAAGTCTAGAAATATATGAAGGGCAATTTTTCAAAAAAACCCTTTTTTAAAAATAATTCTAAAATAGACTTCTCTTAAAAATATTTCTAAGAATAGACTTCTGACATGTCACGTCAGCGTTGCTCGTTATCGTGGTGCTGACGCTGGCAGAGGTCATTTTTGGTTCGACCGGGTTGACAACCCCGGTCAAAAGATATATATTTTTATTTTATTTTTTAACTCGACCGGGGTTACCAACCCCGGATGAACTTCCCTCCAAATTTTCAAGTGGAAACATACAGGCTTGGTCGGGGATGGCAACCCAGCCAAACCGATTTTTTTCCATGTTCATGCCTGAACATGTTGGAAAGAGAGAGAATATTGCTAAGGAAGTTGACATGAATCGTCGAGGGGTCGTCGAGCGATCGCCAAGGAAGCCGACGACGAAGACGAAGGGAAACAGCAACAGAAGAAAGCAGCAGGCAGCAGAACAGGCTCAGCAGTCGACCGGCCCGGTCGACCGCACATGCACAACGTGCACAGGGTCAGAGAGCGGTCGACCGCCCAGTCGACCGAAATGCCTGACTGTAAGTGCCCAACTCTCTGTTGTTTTCGGGCGACCGACTGGTCGACCGAGGTGGGGGCCGGTCGACCGGACCGGTCGACCGACAGTCGGGTTTGGGCGGAAATCTGCTGTTCCGGAAATCTGGGTATTTAAGGGCTGCTATTATTTTCTAGAGTTAAGCATATTGTTTTCTAGAGTTAAGCATCTTGTAGAAGAACCTTGAGAAGGAACTGCTGGAGCTCTCTTGCATTCAAAGAAGCTGCTAGCAATTGTAATCTTCTTCCAAAGTAATTAAATCTCTCTCTCATTGCTCCGAGGACGTAGGCGTTGAGGCCGAACCTCGTTAAAACTGTTGTTTGCGTTCTGTGCTTTCTTCTGGTGATTATTTGTGCTGTTTGGGTGTTCTTTGTGCTTGGAGATTTGTGAGATCCTCTGTTGGTTGTTGTCATCGGCACACAACAAGTGGTATCAGAGCTTCCAGGTTGCGCTTGGGATTTTTGAGGATTCGAAGGGCTCGAGATCTGATCCGGTGAGATCGTGTGTCGATCTCAGATCAGAGGTATTGGTGCTCGAGGAGATCGTGTGTCAATCTCAGAAGGACGCAAGGAGGGCTCGTTGAATCTGTGGTGGAGTAGATCCGGTGAGAAACTCAATCTAGGGTTTCAAGGGATAGGTAAAAATCTAATTTTTATCTGAGTAGAGATCTAGTTCCAGTTGGTTATTCTTCCGTATATATAGAGGATCAGAAATCTCAATGGCAGAGGAAAGTACTTCGATTAAGACCATGCATCCTCATCTGAGGATCGACGTGGAGAAGTTCAATGGTACAAATAACTTCGGGATGTGGAGAAGTGAGGTTATGGATGCGCTGAATGCATCGAACCTTGAGGATACTCTCCTATTGGAGAAGAAGAAGAGCACGACCACTGATGAAGAGTGGGCGAAGATGAACAGGTCGGGATGTGGCTTGATACGTTCATGTTTGTCGCAAGACATAAAATATCTTGTGCAACATGAGACGTGCGAAGAAACTATGGGATACCCTTGAGAAGAAATACCTCACGAAGAGTGTTGAATACAGGTTGCAGCTTAAGAGTAAGCTGTACCAGTTTCGGATGAAGAAGGGAGCACAGTGAATGAGCACATCAACCGATACACAAAGCTTCTTACAGATCTGATAAACGTGGATGTCGTGGTAGAAGAGGAAGACAAGGCGGTCATTCTCCTGAACTCACTCCACCGGAGGAGTATGAGACATTCACTATGACGTTTATCAATGGTAGGCAGACTTTGGACTACCATGAGGTGTCATCTGCACTGATAAGTTATGAGACAAGGAAGAAGGAGAGACATCCTTCTCAGTCAGCTCATCGGCGGAGGCATTGGAAGTAAGAGGCAGAAGTTAATCGCGGAAGGGCAAGGAGGTTAGAGGAAGATCTAAATCCAGGCCGGGGTTCAGAAATCTGAAAAGGAATCAGTGTGCCTTGTGCAAGAAACTAGGACACTGGAAAGCAGAATGCCCGAAGGCCAAAGATAAGAAGGTGGAGTCAAAGACCGAGGCGAATCTTGCACAGGCAGATGGATCGGATGATGACTCATCGGTGTTCTCTCTCTCGGTTACTACCCCTACTATTAGTAACTCAGATAGTGCTGAGTGGATCTTTGATAGCGGAGCCACCTATCATGTGTGCCCGAACAGGGCCTGTTTTTCTAGCTTTGAGAAGCTGGATGGATGTTACACGGTCATGGGGAATGACCATCCGTGTAATATAGAAGGGATGGGTACAGTTCGCATCAAGATGGATGATGGGATAGTTCGAGAGTTGAAGGAGGAGAGGTATGTATCTCAGCTCAAAAAGAATTTTATCTCAGTTGGCACTTTGGAAGCATCGGGCATGGTGATATCTGTTCGAGATGGCGATCTCAGGATGATCAAGGGCTCGATGGTGGTGATGAAGAGCATCCGCCGAGGAAACCTCTACTACTTGAAGGGTAGTACGATTACAGATCAGGTGGAGACTTCGAGTTCTTCAGATGTTGGTGGCTCGGAGGTCTGGCAGGGAAAGGTCGGACAGGAAGAAGAAGAATCTTTGCAAGCCTCTGCAAAGAAGGAAAGGGAAGGTGCTGCTACCTGCTAGTTGGAAAGTGGACATAGCGTTCTGGACAAGAAGAAGGTGAGATTCAGCACCAGTACTCACCACAATGAATGTCTTCTTGATTGTGTTCACATGAGCGTATGGGGACCTGCTAAGACGGCATCGCTTGGAGGTCACAGGTACTTTGTCTCATTTATTGATGGTTCATCTAGGCAGGTTTGGATATATCCCATGAGATAAAGGGGAAGCCCTAGATGTGTTGGTGAAGTGGAGAGGAAGAATGGAGAGACAGATAGGTAGAAAGATAAAGGAGCTTCATATTGGTAATGTTGGAAAGACATGTACCAGTTCCTGCAATTTGGCCAGAACACAGTTATTGCAACTCACTTCACAACAGGTACAGATGAGTTGGCTAAAGAAGTGATCCGTCCCTTGCTGGAGAAGGTTCGGAGGTTGTTGTCTAATGCAGGATTAGACAGGTCGTTTTGGGCTGAGGCGACCGAGTATGCTAGCCATCTCATGAACAGATCGACTGCGATTGGAGGTAAAGCTCCGTTGAAAATTTGGTCTGGAAAAGCTGCTCAAATCATTGTTTGCTGTGGGAGTTTGGAAGTCCGGCCTACTTCAGTGCCAAGAATGGCAAGGTGAATCTACGAGCAAAGAGGTTTGTCTATTTGGGTGTCAAGGGAAATAGCTATAGGTTGTGGGACCCCGAAGTCAAGAAGATCGTGATGAGCAGGCATGTCACTTTTGAGAGACTTCAATGTTGAAGTCCACCGTCTCTCAGCAGGTGGAGAGGACGAAGACCAAGGAAGGATCGCAGCGGGTGGAGGTTGATGCTACTCCATCATCTCCTATTGGTTCGGCATTAGAGGAGATTTCACTGGAGGTGACACCGGGTGGAGATCATGATACAAAGGTTGATGCTGAACAGGTTGAAGGCATTGCTGAGGATGTCGAGTTGTTTGCAGCTATAGGAACAAAGGTGAAACCACGCTTGTGGGGAAGAAGCATGAATCTCAAGCTTGTAATCGTGACAAGATGAAGTTGAATGCCGTTGTTTCTCCATGTTGGTCGGGAAGAGGTTCATATGACTCGGTCAGACAGGTTCACTGCTGCAAATAGAGATACCAGTGCTTGAGCTTGATGAAGCTCATCTTAAATGAACTACGGTTGGCTTGATCCTTTTGGGCAAAGGTACGTAGGCAGCCGTAAAGGTGCAGCCATTTGGTGATGCAACTCTTATGAAGCTATTTGGGTTCTCGAGAAGCTGTTTGGATCTTCACGTAGAGGTAAAGAGTTATGGCCGATGGAACTCCACGTAGCGGTGGAGAGGTTTCACGTAGAGGTGAAGTGTTGTGGCCAGTTCGACTTCACGTGGTGGTGAGGTGTTATGGTCTCGATGAACAGGTGATCTTCCGGAGAGAAGATGTTGAGCTTGCATAAGGAGTGATGTGCATCCAGTTGAAGCCGATGAATGTTTGGTGGGCTCTACACAGACTTGGTGGACCGTCAGTGACAGATAGGTAGACTAGATAGAGCTAGTCAGTTGGAGAGTCAGTGTTGGGTCATGAGAAGTCTTCGTGAGGTCGTGAAGTTGCGGAGTAGAAGCCATATTGGTAATCGGCATGTATGAAAATTCTCCTAAGGTGAAGTATACGGAAGGCATGTGTGGTGCGTTCCAGTGGATAGCTGAGCTAAAGATTTCAAGCTGAGATCGTGTGTCGATTTCGTCCGGTGCGTGCAAGCCGAGATCGTGTGTCGATTTCGCCAAGATCGTGTGTCGATTTCGCCAGGTGAAAGACTGGGGTTCGTTGGAGATCGGCTCAGATTTGGAAAATCTTCGTCGAGGTGGAGATTATTGGAAAAAGAGAGAATATTGCTAAGGAAGTTGACATGAATCGTCGAGGGGTCGTCGAGTGATCGCCAAGGAAGTCGACGACGAAGACGAAGGGAAACAGCAACAGAAGAAAGCAGCAGCAGCAGAACAGGCTCAGCGGTCGACCGGCCCGGTCGACCGCACATGCACAACGTGCACAGGGTCAGAGAGCGGTCGACCGCCCGGTCGACCGAAATGCCTGACTGTAAGTGCCCAACTCTCTGTTGTTTTTTCGGGCGACCGACCGGTCGACCGAGGTGGAGGTCGGTCGACCGGACCGGTCGACCGACAGTCGAGTTTGGGCAAAATCTGCTGTTCCACAAATCTGGGTATTTAAGGGCTGCTATTATTTTCTAGGATTAAGAATCTTGTAGAAGATCCTTGAGAAGGAACTGCTGGAGCTCTCTTGCATTCAAAGAGGCTGCTAGCAATTGTAATCTTCTTCCAAAGTAATTAAATCTCTCTCTGATTGCCCCCGAGGACGTAGGCGTTGAGGCCGAACCTCGTTAAAACGGTTGTTTGCGTTATGTGCTTTCTTCTGGTGATTATTTGTGCTGTTTGGGTGTTCTTTGTGCTTGGAGATTTGTGAGATCCTCTGTTGGTTGTTGTCATCGGCGCACAACAGAACATGCTTGAATGCATGTGCATGCATTCATGCTTGAATGCTTGAACATCCATTGCATGGCATGTGCATGCTTGAAAGCACATGCAAAAAAAAAAAAAAAGGTTTGGCCGGGGTTGCAAACCCCTGCCATTCATGCAGTGGATGTTTCCACTTGATAATTGGAGAGAAGTTTAGCTGGGGTTGTCAAGTGGAGAGTGAAAAGTCACCTAGAGGGGGGGTGAATAGGTGACGATGCTAATTTAGTGAACTTAATGCGGAATTTAAAACCTAATTGCAATTACAACAATGATGCACACACAAGCAAGTATAAGATATAGCAATTTGCACAATACACAAAGTAAAGAGAGAGATAGAGAGAGAGTCAATGGATCAAACGCAAACACAGAGATATGTTATCGAGGTTCGAGCACCCAGCTCTACATCCCCGCCTTCGACACACGAAGGATTTCTAATCCACTAGCTAGTTCACAAAGAACTCTCACAAGGAGTACCCAACTCCTCTCTTTACAATCACAACCTCCTCCTTGAGGCACAACTCCAAGCCAACAATCACCTCACAACTTGAGGGATTTCCAAACTCAAAACCAATACAAGGATCACCTCACAACCTGAGGGATATAACCCAATAGCCAAACTTCCTCAACACAATGAGGGAAAGGCACAAAGCCAAGCTAAAGATAGGGTTTACAACTCAGTGGTTTCAAACAACAACCACAAAACAATCTCTTTTTCCCACACAAAATCCTATAGAAAAGATAGTAGATTTTAGCTCAAGTGTGGAGAAAACCAAGGGATTTGAAAGCAGCAACTCAAAGAAAATCTTTGGGAAATAAATGAAACCAAGATAGAGAAGTTCAATTCAAAAGCTTTTCCCAAAACCCTTTTCTTTGATTTTTCAAACCCTAATGAAAACACCAAAAAGATTGTTCAAATCGAGCTCAAAAACTTCTTTTTATTGCTGTAAAAACACTAGAGAGTATGTAAAAATTCGCATAAAAATTCTTAGAGAAAAACTCTTACAAATGGGGTATTTATAGGCTAATCAAGAAAATAGCCGTTGGCTGTAATTTTTGCCAGAATTACCCTGACGGTCGACCGCCCAGTCGCCCGCCCAACGGTCAATTTTTGACCCGTTGGCGCTAGCGGTCGACCGCCCGGTCGACCCAAACAAACAGAGAGCAAACCTGCTCTCAGTCGGGTCGACCGGCACGGTCGACCGGCTAAAGGTGTAGCCAGCGTGCATGTTTCTGTGCACGTCAGTCGACCCATACGGTCGACCGTCTACATGGTGCGGTTGACCGATCAGCCTGGCAGACACCAAAACAGGTCAGAAATCTGGGGAAATAAATATCCAATAAATTCTTATAAACTACTAAAAATTCCCAAAAATAGTTTTGTCAAATTGCATTGATATATGAACATGTGATAAAAGTTTTGACTCAAATATCAAGCAATTAAAACTATTTTTATGTCTTATCATTTTTACCAAAAACCAAACCTTGTATTTTCTAAAACTTGGATTTTGAATAGAAAATACGTTTTGTCCAAAACACTTCCAGATACAAAAACATGATAATTAAACACTTTGAAGCATGATGCATATGGATAGAAATCCAATATACATGAACAAATATATATCATAGTTTTTGTCATTAATTTCAAAATATGTTTTGTCAAAAATACCAAAACATATAACACATGAATAAAGGAGTCAAAACTAAGTTTGTCTAGGAAATTAAAGCATGCATGTATATAGAACAAATCATATATACATTAAACCATGTAAACTTGTTTTGATCTATCTATTCATGAAAACCAAGATCGGTTAAGCCTAAAACCGAAAAACCAAAAACTAATATTCAAAACATGAAACGTGTGTGTTGTGAACTTGAGCATTATCATGCTATTCTAATCTTTACAATTTGGATCTAAACACAAACTAAACTAGGGATACCTAAGTCTTCTTGTAGAGCGCCGTCTCCAAGTTGACTCGGTCCAAACCGTGATTCACCAAGCTTGACTCCAATGAGTGCTAGATGTCATCTTTGATGCTTAGGCTCTTGAATCACCTTGTGAAAGACGTGTGGAAGCTTTCACCAACTAATATCTTGTAAATATCTGAAACTTAAACATTACAAGATTATTAGTACACATAACTACATGAGTTAATCATTATCAAAACTAGAGTGGAAGGCCTTTGGGCCAACAGAGAGAAGTTCGGTCGGGGCTGGCAACCCCGGCCGAGCTAAAAAAATAAAAAAATATATATATATATATATATATATATATATATTATATATATATATATATATATATATATATATATATATATAGGGGTTTCTGTACCTCAGCCGCCAGCTGAGAGAGCTCCTCAGCCGGCGGTGATGTGGCCCAACTTGTGCCACATATTGGTGACAGAGTGTAGGTGCTAAAAGAACCCAAAAATTCCGCCTAAAGAATCGTCAATCACGTTGATCAAAATACCCCCATTTTTAATTTTAACCTAGCAAAAGTTCATCAACAACAAAAGTTCATCAGTTGAATTTATCTGCAGATATAAATTTCCTAATTCATCTACATCAAATATAAAGAGAAAAAAAAGATCAGATCAAAATGATGAACAAAAAAAAAGCAGCCGAAAAAGGTAAAAATCATGCGTAAAATCTAAAAAAATGGTTGTAATATATAGTATTTTATTGTTTATTTTTGCGTTATTTTCAATTCATATAGGTTTAATAAAGAAACTAAAATGAATAGAAAAATGAAATTTGATGTAAAGTAGTCGTATAAATTTTTTTTGTATTACAGACATATAGTGTAAATAATGAAATATAATGGTTAATGATTTATTTTTCAGAATAAATCTGATATTCTCGTAACTGTCACAATATTTCGAAATTGGTTGGATAATATTTCATTCAATTTTTAATGAACTACGATTATGGTCGGTGTTGGTACTAAGAAATGCTTTATTCTCAATGTACATTATAACTGCGACGAAGGTCGCAGTACACATACATTAAGATATTATCAAAATATATTAGCAGTGCGACCATGGTCGCAGTCCTAATATAACATAACTTTCAATCCTATATCACGAGTGCGAATCTAGTCGCAGACCTTAAAATCCCATCAGCCGTAATACAGAAAATATCTTAGTCACATTTCTTACTAAACAGTAGAAAATTTCAAGTGGATAAGGAACAATACATGCATAGAAATTATAGACGAAACATGCTATTGTTAATCACTGCGATCATAGTCGAAGTCTTTATTCGCATGCCATATGTAATAGAATTTTGATCATTTATAAAATGCAATAAAGATCGCAGCCCTAGCTACAATCTGACCTAACAATGTAGATTAGCCATGCGACCGTTCGAGCAGTCTGCGCATATCACAAGTTATAAAATAGTATATTAATTACTCTGACCTAATTGCAGTAATTAATCTCCTATCTACCGTCATACAATAACGGTCTCAAAAAGATGTGCACTAAAATTAATCTCGATAATGGAAAGATGTGCACTATATGAAATTTAAATATATAGATAAAATATTCTATAAAAAGCTAATTTGTAGTTCACATCATAAAATTTTTAAAAAAGGGTACTCTTTGGATTCTCCTTCCATAACTGTTTTAATTAAATATTTAATTTCTTTTTATCTCTTTTTCAAATACTCAACTGTCACCTCTAATATTTATTATTACTATTCACGTCGTTTCACAATATTGACATTTTGTAGTGCCTGCAAGTAACATATTTTAAAGATCTCTTATCTAAAAAAATAGTTGTGCTCTTCTTCTTCAATTTGATTTCTATACACTTCCTGAAATAATTTATTCTTGAATCATGTCTTCCCCATCTTCTTCCTCTGAACGCTCAGATTTCAACTTCAATCATTCTCCTACCAGTTCTCTTTCTTCAGTAGATACTAGTGAATCTGATGGCAGTCTAGACTTCTCTTTTTTTGACTATCTTACTAGATCAAATAATGTTGCTTCTAATGCTCCTCTCCAAGAGGATGATCAAGTTTTCATGGGGCCCAGTGAGGAACTTATTCCTCTACCACTTTGCAAAGACATGCTTAATGAAAGCAGTCCTCTGATGCTGAAGGCGCGCTTTTTTTGAGCATATCCTTTGAAGATTTTTCCCAATACATTTGGAAGAAGAGCTTGATACAGACGATCCATTCTGAGAGTTTATTAACGAACCAAAGTACCCTCAAAAAGAGAAAAAAACGAAGAGAATAATGGCCGATTGACGAGAGAGAAGATGAGGAAAGAAATAATGAAGAGAAAGACAAGAAGAATGAAGATGAAGAATCTACTTATGATCGTGAAAACGATGAGACCTAGAATTTTCAATTTTCTGATATTCACCTTATTTTTGTCTTTTTTTAAGAGCTTTTAATGCTCTTTTTTTTTGTAAGGTCTCTTTCTGACCATATTATGTTATAAATAAAATTTACTTCTATCTAAAAAATGATCTTTCATATTTTAAAAATACATGTAAAATATGTTTCTTTCATGTATCACAGTGATTACAGGACTTTGAATGGTTTTATAAATACTACTACCATGGTCGTGGACCTAATATATTGCCTGCAAATATTGTTATCATACGATAAGAAATATAATCATTTATTATAGAAAAATATAAATATTTTATTAAGAAGTTAATTATGATCGCACTCTGTGATTATAAATGAAAAGTTATTAGTTTTGCATCTCAACTGTGACCATAGTCGCCGTACTCAGATAATAATTACTCTCATAAAAAATTGCAATTATGGTCGCAATTTATAATTAACTATATTGATACATGAAACTGCTACCATAATCGCAATCTTGACAAAATAGTTTGATCATTGTACATTCAGTCAAGTTAAAAACTGCGACCATGGTCGCAATCTAAAGTTAACTATATAGACAAATGATACTGTGATCATGATCGCAATTCTCTCAAATCAGTATATTTCACTGTATATCACAAATTAAAAACTGCGACTACGGTCGCAGTGTGTAACATAAATACAAAGTTCTTCTCGTGCGTGAAAAAGAGACGACAACCACAGTAAGAATAAATATATAAAATCATAAGTAAACTGTGACTATAGTCGGAATCTTTATTCACCATTTTTATTTTAAGCTAACAAAAAACTCATCCACAACATGCTATTGTTAAGCACTGTGACAATAGTCGCGGTCCTTATTCGCATGCCACATGTAACATAATTTTGATCGTTTATATGTGGCATGCGAATAAGTAAACTGCGATTATGGTCGCAGTCAGTAAAATCCCTGCAGATCATACCATAAATTTCTGCAAAAAGAATTTATTTTTATATCAATTAAGCACAAAAGTTAACATGTTTATGAGTTCCACATGATACAATCCTAATATAATTGTAAACTGCGACTAAGGTCGCTTTTAAAACAGTTGAGAAATTATTTTATTGACCACTGCGAGCTTAGTTGCATTCCTAAAAACCATAATATCTGCGTATAAAAAAAAATTAATAAAGAAGTATTCAAATTTGTTTCGTTAGTTGATGAAGTTGCACTTGAAGAGACCTGATTCATATTCAGTTGGAGAGAAAAGTGGGTGGGGCCGACATCGAGATCGAGTTGCCGGATATGAATTATGATTGGGACTCGACATCAAAAATGACAGGGCGAGAGAGATCTGATATATAAAAGATTATCCAGTAGGATCTTTTATTATTTTATTTATTTCTAAAAGCGGAGAAACTATAAAGATAACCAAGTTCTGTGATCCGTATTACGCCACATCACCACCGGCTGAGATACACTCTCAACTGCTAGCTATATATATATATATATATATATATATATATATATATATATATATATATATATATATATATATATATATATATATATATATATATATATATATATATATATTATATATATATATATATATAAACCTGGTCGAACCAAAAACGACCTCCACCAGCGCCACGCTGGCGGTCAGAGCTGACAGGACGCTAGTGTGGCCTGTCAAAAGTCTATTCTTGAAAAATTTTTTGATAGATCTATTTTTTAAATTATTTTTAAATATTGAGTTTTTTTTTTTGAAATTTTGCCCATATATGAAGTGTACGTGCTCACCAACTTTACTCTTGAGCAATATTTTTCACTGCCATGATTCTTTCATTAATTTATGGGGTTTCTTGAAAATTATACGCTCAAATATTTACAGGTGGAGAAATCAAATGTTTTGGTTGTATTTTCCTCAAATATTCGTTTAATCACCCTTCAATTGATGATGAAACAGAACATTGTTCCCCGCAGCACAAACAATTTGCCAAGGCGAAGCTAGTTAGCAATTAATCATAAAACAAAAACAGAGAAATCACAAGAAACTAATCGTTGTTTTTGATATTGTTTCGTACTGGTATCTCTTTGATGAAACTGGGTGATTATATTCCACTTTTCTTCGCGACACAGTGGCTAGCATTCATATTGCAAAACAGCAGTGTTCACCTTGGTGTAGAATCTGCATTAAATTAAGTAAACGAAGATTTTGCTCCAATGAAAGTTACAGTATACATTTGGGAATTAATTTTGCTGTTTCTCATCCAAAACGCATCAAATATCTGCAAACTAATCTCAACTTGACCAAGAGAAGTTTGAATGGACATAACAGAAAGATTGAGAGATTGGGAAGGAATTGGCGCAATGATCAAGAGATGCAGGTAGCAAGAATCTATTCCTTGAAAATGGGAGGGGGAGATAATTACCACCTTCACAAAAAATAATGCGTGAATTGGTTAAAAAAACACTACAGTCCACTTTATTTCCTGAATCACATAAGCCAATAGACAAATAGTACCGATTTTCTTCAGTTGTTTGCCCTCACTTTATGGTTTATGTTTATGCAATATATCCACACTTATAAAGAAAAAATAAAACAATTGCATCATATTTGCTTGCTACTTGACTGAAGTCATCTAATTAGCACCTAAAACTTTGCTCCAAACAATCAAATAAATTTACAAACATCTAGTTTCATTTGATAAAAGTGCTCTAGACTAAACAAACCGCGTTTATTTTCATGAAATAAAAGTAAAAACAACTGCATACTATGACACTGTTAACATCGTTACAAAATAACAACACTTGTGACAAAAGAAAAGAAATGGTAAACGTAGTCTCTCCTCAATAGAGTAGTACGGGAGCAAAATTAACTGTGATACGGAGATGCAGCCAATAAGCAAAGTGCTCATCTCGCTCGGGGCAGTTGCTTGCAATTCAACTTGAATTCCATCCAGCTCTCTCTTGAATCTGTCCTTGGAGCTAGCATGTAACACTTGTTCCTCACCCTTGATGTATCTATTGTGAACAACCCGGTCTATTATGACACCGGTTGTTATTCTCAGAATCGACGTTTACGGAACTTAGCAATATGATGACACTTGCAAAAAGAAAACTATTTTAAAGTAAACTAGTTACCTAGACAACAGAGTAATAAGAAATAACACGAGAATTTAACGTGGTTTGGCCCAAACTTAGTCTGCATGCGTAGGGAGATAACTTGAGAGAGCTTTATAAATAAACTTGATACAAAGAGATCTAACATTCCTCTTGATATCACAAGAGTATTCACCTTCCCCTTAAATCTAGATCTAAATTATAAGAGTATTCCTTCTCTCTATGCGCCTTCACCTTACTCCTGTCCTTCTTAGCTTCTTCTGATCTCATTTGCTTGAGGTTAATATACAATACTTGGTTACAACCTTTACTAATAGGATTTTACAATACAACTCCAATTTGAATTATGAGATGATCTTGAACATTGGATGCTTGAAGAATATTGATCAATTCTACTAGGAGTTCTGTAAGTACACCTAGAGGGGGGGTGAATAGGTGTACGGCTAATCTAATGAACAAAATGCAAAAATTAAAACTAAATTGTAACACACTTAATGTAACTAATGAGTGTAGCCGAATTCCCGGTGAAGGGCTCTGGACTAACTCCTCTTGATTCCTCTGAATAAGATTTGAGGTGCTATATGTAGCTTTCATGGTTAAACACAAGTGAGGCACACACAAACAACACAAGCATATATATGATATGGCAATATGATGCAATGCTCAAAGTAATAGAGAGAGTAAGAGTCAATGGATCAAACGCAAACACCGAGATCTGTTTCGAGGTTCGAGCGCACAGCTCTACATCCCCGCCTTCACACAGAAAGATTTCCACTAATTTATCCACACAGGACTCCCACATAAGGAACCTCTACTGAGGATTTGGGGCAAATACAACTGGGAGTACACAACTCCTCTCTCAACCAAATACAACCTCTCACTAGAGGCAATGCACAACCAACACAAAATTCACCTCACACAAGAGGGGTAGGCAATTAGCCAATACAAAACAATCACCTCACACTTGAGGGAGCTAAACACCAACTCCACCTCTCACTAGAGGGAGCTAAACACAATCTCCACCTCTCACTAGAGGGAGCCAACCACAACTTCCACAATCACCTCACAATAGAGGGAGCTAAACACAGTCTCCACCTCTCACTAGAGGGAGCCAACCACAACTTCCACAATCACCTCACAATAGAGGAATACCAAATCAATCACCTCTCACTAGAGGGATATCACAATGAAGGAAGTTTACAACTTGGCAGTTATAACAACCACAAACTAATTTTCCCACAAAAATAAAGATCCTATAGATAGGATAGCAAGATAGCTCAAGTGTGAAAAACAAAGAGTTTGGAAATCAAAAACTCAAAGAAAAACTCTAGGGAAAAACTCTAAATAGAATTGAAAATGAAGATCAAACCAATTCCCAAAGAATTTTCTTTTCAAATGATTTTCCAACCCTTTTAAAAAATAAGACAAAGATCAAATCTTTAAAGTTCTAAAACTCTTTTGAAACTTGAAATAAAACACTAGAGAATGGGAGAATTTTGCTCTTGGAAGTCTTAACAAAAACGAACCTCAAATGGGGTATTTATAACCCCCATAAAAATTCTGCCCGCTGGCAGCTGACTAGGCCCATAATGGCCTTCCGGTCGACCGGCCAACGGTCAAAAAAGTGACCGTTGAGCCTTCCGGTCGACTACCCGGTAGACCGGGCCCTGAACCAGAGAGCAACAGCTCTCCGGCCGGTTGACCGCCCGGTCGACCGGGGCAACCTGAGAGTGGGTTGCCTTCAGTCGGTCGACCGCTCGGTCGACCGGCCAACTGATATGGCCTTGTGCACGTTTGTGTGCACGTCCGGTCGACGTTCGGGTCGACCGGCTCTTGGTCGAACGGTCGACCGGCTCTTGGTACGGTCGACCGGTCGGTCGACCGCCAGAGCCTGGCAGACTGAAATCAGGATTTGAAAACTGGGTTTTTATTATCCTATTAAATCCCATAAAATCTCTAAAAATTCACAAAAATAAGTTCTTGCATGATCTTTGAATACAAACTTGTTTGAGTAAAAATCAAACCAAGTTACAAACATTTTGATCTCTTTTTGTGTTATGAAATTTTGCCGAAAACCAAAACCCGTATTTTCTAAAACTTAGATTTTTGAATTGAAAATTCGTTGTGTCCAAAACTCATCCAAATACAAAAACATGATATTTGAAATAACTTGAAGCATATAGTATATGGATAGAATCCAATATACATGAAAGATATATATATCAATATTTTTGACTTTAAAAATCAAAAATAAGTTCTGTTAAAATACCAAAACTCCAAACTCCTGAAATAGACTATCAAACTAAGTTTGTTTAAATAGTTGAAGCATGCATGTATATAGAATAAATCTAATATACATTAAACCATGTAAACTTGTTGATTCTATCTATTCACAAAAACCAAGATCGGTTAAACCAAAAACCGAAAGCCAAAACATGAAACTTTGAACAAGTGTGTGTGTGTGTTGTGAACTTGAGCATATCACACTATCTAATCTTTAACAAATGGATCTAAACTAAAACTAAACTATATACCGAAGTCTTCTTGTAGAGCTCTGTCTCCAAGTCGACTCGATCCAAAAGTGATCCACTAAGCTTGGCCCAACGAGTGCTAGATATGAACTTTGAAGCTCGGGCTCTTGAATCACCATGTGAAAAGCTCCAAAACACCTTTATTGAAGCTAATCACCTACTAATATCTTGGTTAAGTATCTGTAACTAAACATCACAAGATTATTAGTAAACATAACTACATGAGTTAATCATCATCAAAACTAGAGTGGAAGGCCTCTGGGCGAACAATCTCCCCCCTTTTGATGATGACAAAACTCATGGAGTTATATATGTATGGATTAAAGTTAAGCTTCAAAGAAGCTCCCCCTTAACTCTTGCATAGTAATAAACAATAAATATATGTAATGAATACTAAATATGAATATGCATCAACATGCATAAAACAATGAAATGAATATGCTCTTGATACCAAACATGAAATAAACATGCTCTTGATATCAAACTTTTAAAATAAATTCCTTTTCCTTTTTAAAATAAACATGTTCTTAAATAATTGCTTTTGATACCAATAAAAATTTAAATGAAAAAACTTAAGCTCTTGATACCAATCAATAAAACAAAATCCTTGATACCAATTGGAAAGATAATCACTAAAAGCTTTTGATACCAACAAAAAAATATCAATATGAATATCAATAATAAACAATAAACATGCATGTTAAATAATAAACATGTATATAAACTCATGCATATAAACTCAAATACTTCTCCCCTTTTTGTCAATCATCAACAAAGGGGTCAAAGAAAACAATAAAAACAATGTTCTCCCCCTTTTTGTCTTAAACAAAAATAATATCAATAATGGGTGAAATCAAAAACTTTATGATACCAATTGTAAGAAAAGATATATCAATTTCATTCATCATGATATCAATAAAATAAATAAAATATACCAATTGAAGGTACATAAAACAAATGTTTTAATATATACCAATTGTAAGTAAATAAATCATTTTAAAGTATTTAATCAAAAATTTTGATACCAATTGCAAGTAAACTTATAGGTAATCTTGACACCAATATGTAAAGATTAGTACCAATTGAAAGTAATTTTTTTTATTAAAAGCATATGATACCAAAAATAATCAATATCATTTTTTTAATCATATTTCAACATAAAGTGTGGGAGTAAAATATCAATTAAAAGATGAAATATAAATTTTCTCCCCCTTTATGAAATACCAAATAAAATGATGCATAAGTTTGTATAAGATACCAATTGAAACATAATCAATTGAAATATAATAGTCATTTGAAATCAAGCTTAGCATAACCAAAATTTGTGCTCAAGGATATTGAGATATAATAAGCACAAATAAATTATATATATATATATATATAATATATATATATATATATATATATATATATGTATGGAGAATTGAATACCAATCGAAATTGATACTATTTGATGTGTAAACATGCATATATAGAAACATATATGAGTATACGAAAAAAATGTCAATAGTGATACCAATTGAAAAGATCCAATGATACCAATTGAAACACAATAAGATCAAGTGTATAACTCATATGATCTTCCACCTATTTCATACACATATTTAAAAGAATTTTCAATAAGAAGCATACAAGGTATGGTCGCCCAACCAACCGCCCTTGAATGGATAGGGTTTTTAAAAATATGTTTGAAAATATAGTATGTTTGAAAAGCTCTACCATAATGAAGAATACGAACTAGTTATAAGAAAAATTTGTAAACTAGTACGAAATCCTTCAAGTAAGGAATAAAACAAAATTATATTCCATTAAACATGAAAATCACTAAACCAATGTCACTCAAAATCTATATAGCACATATAATACTCATATAAACAAAATCATGAGAAAACTTCAAGAATATGAGTGTACAAGTTTTGTGAAAGACAAGTCATGGAAATAGGCAATCAAATTCAAATACAAAATTCCTTAAATACATGAAAATCATCAAAACTAGAATTCTTCAAAGGTATATGTATGTCATGTACAAACTAAAGTATACATACATATCCAAAACATAACGAGTCTACAAAAGTATATGTATGAAGGCAAGTGGCTCAAGGATGTATATGTATAGCTAATAGTTTAGACACAATAGACATATACATGAAGCTAAACATATAAACATGAAAAACATGTAAAAAATGAGAATACAAGTCAAATGCATGAATCATCAAAACTAGGCTATACTAGTACATCTAATAAGTAAAAATGAGCTTTCAAGCACAAACATATAATGACCTATTTGTGACTCACTAGTTGTATAAGTATATATCCAAGTCTTAATGAAAACAAACATCTAAACATATATTCAAATCATGAAGTATCAAAACAAAAAAACTCATAAAAATACATATGATCATTATGTACATGCATATGTTTAGATCTAGGACATACACATTAGTTAAAATAAATGTGAGAACACAGAGATATAAATCCATATTAAACATGGGTGTCTCAAATAACTAAACATGTATATCACTAATCTAAATATCTTGGCATATAACATACTAATCATGAAACATCAAAACATGCTAAAAATCAATGATATGAAAAGCATGTAAACAATAAATTAGGAGTAAGAGATTATTACCAAAACCATGAGGACAACTCTCTATATCTCCAAAATAAGGTGGTCCTCCCACCAAACTCCCTTGAAAGTGATGCATGAAAATAGTCCTCATAAAGCTCGGAACGCGTCCACCTCAAGGCACCATCACTCTCACGTCATGCGAGAGCCCACACCTATATCAAATAGCATAGGGGTGGTCTTTGGTACCCACACTCTTTTGGGTCCATGGGGGTTAGCTCCTTTCCTAACCCAAACAAATTTAGTTGCTAAATTAAATCATGCATCTTACCATAGCAAAATTTAGCAAGGTAGCCCTTACGTCCACAATGTGTACATGTGTACACATGAGCATACATTATGTTATGAGTGTGTATGTGAGGAGCATGTGTATGCCGTGTATGGTGTGCATGCATAGATGAAACTTGTTTCTTGCGAAACATGGATTCCAATCGTGTGTGATTCAAAGCACAATGGCTCAAAGTGGAGCCCAAACAGTCAATACTCTTCTTTAACAAACATATATCATTATGAATCCTAGAAGAAGAGGTGCATGCAATAGGTAATCTAGGTGAAGCTACACTAGCATGACAAACATGTGAATCTATATCATTTTTCAAAGAAACATTTTTGTTTAAACAATCTTTCAATTCTTTTGAAATCAAATCAATTTTGTTTTTCAAAGAAATATTTTCTTTTACAATAAAGTCAAGTTTTGAAGTTAAAGACTCATTTTTCTTCAAAACATTTTCACAATTATTTTTATTTTTCAAAAACTTGTTTTCATTAAGGACAAGATCAAGCTTAGATTTCAATGAATCCTTTCATTGAAATCTCCACTTTCTCTTACAAAATCAAATCTAGTTTTGAAAACAAATCCTTATTTTCTTCTTTTCTAACAATTTTTCACATACAATAGATAATTCTTCATTCAAAGCATTTGGATCAACATAATCATCACAAGAAGAACTAGCGTCATCATCATCTAATTGAGTTTCCGAGTGTATCTCAGGGAGTCTTCCCTTGGACCATGTAGCATTGTTGTTCGGATTCTCCACTAGATTCATTCTCCATTTGGATTGGCAATTGAAGCTCGGAGAGGTCAACGTGTTCCACACTACAAAGGCGGAATCACAGTTAGAAACTAAGCACAAATATTCTTTATTAAGCGTGCTTCTAAGTGCCTCAAGGGCTTGTGCATTGGCCTCTATATGCTTGCTATTACCAAGATACATTTCTTGGTAGCGATAAGGAAAACATGCAAGTCTAGATTTTTCAAGTACATAGACATCCTAAATTTCCACATGTCAATGTTGGAAACATCAAACATGGGAGGTGTCAAGCAATCCATGAGTGTGTGTAAACAATATAAGTGTGCAAATGCAAATGATAGATTAGCAAAATCAAGATCACACTCCTAGGTGGTTAAACCTAATATCAGGAGCGTAGGCTCTGATACCAATTGTAAGTACACCTGAGGGGTGAATAGGTGTACGGCTAATCTAATGAACAAAATGCGGAAATTAAAACTAAATTGCAACACACTTAATGTAACTAACGAGTGTAGCCGAATTCCCGGTGAAGGGCTCTGGACTAACTCCTCTTGATTCCACTGAATAAGAGTTGAGGTGCTATATGAAGCTCTCGTGGTTAAACACAAGTGAGGCACACACAAACAACACAAGCATATATATGATATGGCAATATGTTGCAATGCTCAAAGTAACAGAGAGAGAGTAAGAGTCAATGGATCAAACGAAAACACCGAGATTTGTTTCGAGATTCAAGCACACAACTCTACGTCCCCGCCTTCACACAGAAGGATTTCCACTAATTTGTCCACACAGGACTCCCACACAGGGAGCCTCCACTAAGGATTTGGGGCAAATATAACCGGGAGTACACAACTCCTCTCTCAACCAAATACAACCTCTCACTAGAGGCAATGCACAACCAACACAAAATCCACCTCACACAAGAGGGGTAGGCACTTAGCCAATACAAAACAATCACCTCACACTTGAGGGATTCCAACACCAACTCCACCTCTCACTAGAGGGAGCTAAACACAATCTCCACCTCTCACTAGAGGGAGCCAACCACAACTTTCGCAATCACCTCACAATAGAAGGATACCAAATCAATCACCTCTTACTAGAGGGATATTACAATGAAGGAAGTTTACAACTTGGTGGTTACCACAACCACAAACTAATTTTCCCACAAAAATAAAGATCCTATAGATAGGATAGAAAGATAGCTCAAGTATGGAAAACAAAGAGTTTGGAAATCAAAAACTCAAAGAAAAACTCTAGGGAAAAACTCTAGATAGAATTGAAAATGAAGATCAAACCAATTCCAAAGAATTTTCTTTTTAAATGATTTTCCAACCCTTTTAAAAAACAAGACAAAGATCAAATCTTTAAAGCTCTAAAACTCTTTTGAAACTTGAAATAAAACACTAGAGAATGGGAGAATTTTGCTCTTGGAAGTCTTAACAAAAACCAACCTCAAATAGGGTATTTATAACCCCCATAAAAATTCTGCCCGTTGGCAGCTGACTAAGCCTATAATGGCCTTTCGGTCGACTGGCCAATGGTCAAAAAAGTGACCGTTGAGCCTTCCGGTGACGCCCGGTCGACCGGGCCCTGAACCAGAGAGCAACGGCTCTCTGGCCGGTCGACCGCCTGGTCGACCGGGGCAACCCGAGAGTCGGTTGCCTTCAGTTGGTCGACCGCTTGGTCGACCGGCCAACTGATATGGCCTTGTGCACGTTTGTGTGCACGTCCGGTCGACCGTTCTGGTCGACCGGCTCCTGGTATGGTCGACAGGTCGGTCGACCGCCAGAGCCTGGCAGACTGAAATCAGGATTTGAAAACTGAGTTTTTATTATTCTATTAAATCTCATAAAATCTCTAAAAATTCACAAAAATATGTTCTTGCATGATCTTTGAAATACAAACTTGTTTGAGTAAAAATCAAACCAAGTTACAAACATTTTGAGCACTTTTTGTGTTATGGAAATTTTGCCGAAAATTAAAACCCGTATTTTCCAAAACTTGAATTTTTGAATTGAAAATTCGTTTTGTCCAAAACTCATCCAAATACAAAAACATGATATTTGAAACAACTTGAAGCATATAATATATGGATAGAATCCAATATACATGAAAGATATATATATATATATATATATATATATATATATATATATATATATATATATATATATATATATATATATATATATATATATATCAATGTTTTTGACTTTAAAAACCAAAAATAAGTTTTGTTAAAATACCAAAACTCCAAACTCATAAAAATAGACTTCAAACTAAGTTTGTTTAAATAGTTGAAGCATGCATGTATATAGAGTAAATCTAATATACATTAAACCATGTAAACTTGTTAATTCTATCTATTCATGAAAACCAAGATCGGTTAAACCAAAAACAAAAATCAAAACATGAAACTTTGAACAAGTGTGTGTGTTGTGAACTTGAGCATATCACACTATCTAATCTTTAACAAATAAATCTAAACTAAAATTAAACTATGTACTGAAGTCTTTTTGTAGAGCTCCGTCTCCAAGTCGACTCAATCCAAAAGTGATCCACCGAGCTTGACTCCAATGAGTGCTAGATATGAACTTTGACGCTCGGGCTCTTGAATCACCATGTGAAAAGCTCCAAAACACCTTTATTGATGCTAATCACCTACTAATATCTTGGTTAAGTATCTAAAACTAAACATCACAAGATTATTAGTAAATATAACTACATGAGTTAATCATCATCAAAACTAGAGTGGAAGGCCTCAGGGCCAACAAGTTCGTCTCCTTGATCTAGAAGGATTCTAAACCTTTTAATCTTTAGAAACATGCTTTTATTGAATAGAACCTAAATCCTATTCATACCCTCTAGTAAAGGAAACTCGTACACGCCTGAAAAGAAAACTTCTCACGCTCCATGCCGGCTGATTAGTTGATTTATCATGCCGATTAGTTGACCGATCCTTCCATTTGTTGACTTATACTTCTTATAAGTCAACTAGTGCATAACATGTCCTTCTCTGTATCTTGCTTAGTCGATTGTATAGTCGACTAGCTTGTGCTTAAGTCGACTTATACTTGTTATAAGTCGACTAGTTTGCACCACCTGGATCTGTTTCTTCTGCTACAAGCCATCATCTTATCCAATCAGGTTGGATCTTCTTGGACTATCATCTCCTCTTGAAAATAAATCAAAATCCTAATAATCTCCATCTTGACTTGCTTTTCACCACTTTAGCAAAACATATTGAGATTTTGGATTACTATCATGATTCTTTTCTTAGTTGTAACCATATCGTGAAACCTTTAACTCTTTCCCCCTCTCCTTGGAATCTTTGGCTGATTTACTGCTATGATTTGGGTCATCTCGGGCCTTATCCGAATGCACTCTTTCTCTTTTCTACAACACTTTGACCCAGTTCACGTCCCTCTGCAGTCTTTCTTGAAGCTCCACCTCACGATGAACTCCCTTCCAAGCTTATTCCTGAAACTCCACCTCGAACTAAGTTTTCTTCCTTCAGCTTGTATAACTCTCCACACTTCTTTCCTTTCAGGATTATCTTGTCCCCTTGGCTAACTATGACGATGCTTTGCAACACTTGAATCCAGCATCCTTCTTCATTGAGCACCCCCCTTGTTTCATTTAATGCGGATTTCACACCAAACGCAGATTTAACACCAAGGTGAACAATGCATTAAATGAATCCAATATGAATGCAATATGAAACTCCACATTTAATGTAGATCCACACCAAGGTGAACACTACTTTTTGCAATATGAATGACAGCCACGGTGTTGAAGAAAAGTGGAATATAATCACCCAGTTTCATTAAAGAGATACTGAAATCACCTAGAAGGGAGGTGAATAGGTGATTAGCTAATCTAATGAAGAATTAATGCGGAATTAAAACTATTTATGCAAACTCAAAACTATTATGCTAAACACACAAGGTATAACCAAAGAGTGTAGCCGAATTCTTGGTGAAGGGCTCTAAACTATCTCCTTAAGATTCCTCTAGATGTGGAGATGCCGCTGTGGCTCTCTTGGTTGAATACAAGTGTGGGCAAACAATCCCTAAGCATATATCAATATAAGCACAAGTATATCAAGCAAGTAAAGATAAAAGGAATGTAAGCATGTAAGATATAAACACAAGTGAGAGATAGAGAGAGCAATTGAAAACACGGGAGATTTATTTTGAGGTTCGAGCATCCTCGCTCTGCATCCCCGCCTTCAACACTATGAAGGATTTTCACTATAAACGATCTCACCGTATCACTCGGTGCCGCAATACCTACAACGAGTTCACACTAGAACTCCTTGGACTCACTAGTCCCTCTCTTGTTCCCGCAAGAACAACACACCGCAAGCACGCTAGCTTGTTGAGGCCGCACCTCTACACCGAGCTCTCACTAGAACTCCAAACAACGCGAGCCCGTAAGTCCGCCTCCTCAAATACAAGATGAACACTGGGTGATCTAAACACTTTGATCACCTAAAACTCTCTCACAATAAAGATCCCTATAGGTTGATGTAGCAATGGATAGCTCAAGTATTTGTGAGAAAAACTTGGATAGAATTTGTGGTGAAAAACTCAAGAAATCTCTTTTGCAAAACACTCTTGAAAAACTCTCCTTTTGATATGGAAATATTGGCTCCAAAATAAGTGGAGATAAACACTAAAAGATGTATTAAAAACTAGCTTGAAAACCAACTTCAAATCTTGTAGAAAACAGTCCAAGGGAAGCCCAATTTATAGGCTCCCAAAATATGGCCAATGGAAGCCAACTCAGCAGGTCTGCCTGCTGTCGATCGACCGCCTGGTCGACCGCCAACGGTGGGATTTTCAATCATTGGTAAAAGCAGTCGACCGGCCGGTCAACCGTAAACTGGCAAATGCCTAACAGTCAACCGCCCAGTCGACCGGAGCCATTTACAGAGAGCAAAGACTCTCTGTCGGTCAACCGTGTGGTCGACCGGCCCTTGCTATGCACATTTGTGCACATCGATCGACAGGAGCGGTGGACTGACTTCTAGCTCGGTCGACCGTACGATCGACCGGCAGAAGGCCAGTCCAACAATTTTAGGGATTTAAAACATGGTCATTTTACCTTCAATAAATTTTCATAAATTCTCATAAATTCTACAAAAATAAGTTCATTAATATACTTTGATATACAAACTTGTTTAAGTAAAAATCGAAACATGTTACAAAATTTTGAACTGTCTTTGTAATATAGAAGTTTTGCCTTAAACAAAAATCTGTATTTTTTTAAAACAATCTCCAAATTGAAAAATTATTTTTTTAAAATTTCTCCATATACAAAAACAAGATATTTTAAATACTTTTGAAGCTTAGTGTGTATGGATATGATCCACTACACATATATGATGAAATATCTATGTTTTTGACATTAAGCTTTAAAATAAGTTTTGATAAAACACATGTATATTTTGAATCTTAAAATACAAACCGGTATTTTTCAAAACGAAAACTCTATTATGAAAACACATATAAATCTTGTGTCTGAGTGTATATAAACTTGAGCAATCTACCAACTAATCTATCCTTTATATTTTATCTAAAAAATAAAATCTTGACACTTACAAACATGACACAAGTCTTCTTGGAAATCTTCTCTTGAAGATCTTCTTCTCCTTCTTGGTTTGGTCTAAATTTTAATCTAATAAGCTAGACCCCTATTGAGTACTTGATGCAATCTTGATGCGCGAGCTCTTGAATCAACACATGCTAGCTCCAAAACTTGACTTCAAATCCTTTATTGAAGCTAAGCACCTACAAAATCTTGATCAAATATCTAAGACTAATTAAACACAAGATCATTAATACTCTAACTACATGAGTTAATCATCATCAAAACTAGAGTGATGGGCCTTTGGGCCAACAATCTCCCCCTTTTTGATGATAATAAAACTCATGGAGTTATATATGCTGGATTAAAGTTAAGCTTCATAGAAGCTCCCCTTAACTCATGCATAACAACAAACAAATAGATATTCAATGAAGTGCATAAAACTAAACAAATATATATGTATAAACAAGATGAGGGAAACATATAAAACATGCATATCACAAAAATTCTTCTTCCCAAAAACCTTCTTCCCCACTTTGTATAAACTTTCAGAATCCTTCTCCCTTTCCCTTTCTTTTATAAACATAAAATATAGAACATGCATAAACTCAATATATGCATAAACTCAAAATCATTTATATAAACTCATTAAACTCAAAATCATTCTCCACCTTTTTGTCAATTATCAACAAAGGAGTGAAAAATAAATCAACAATAAAGATATATATGCGATATACATTCATGAAGAGGAAGATGTTAAGTTCGCTCTCATACATACATGCATTACATGAAGAAGGGATGACAAAATTCTAACTCACATAGAGCATAATATACAATGTATAAGCAGAGATATTAAGCTCCTCCTACACACGTGTATCACATAAAGAAGAGATGTCAAGCTCCTTAATATAAGATACTCTCAACATGAATCTATATATAGAAGAGATGTTAAGCTCCCCTTGCATATAGGAAATACATATCAAAACATTTTTAACAACACTTTAAAGACACATTTGAATTTTCTTAAATCAAATTTTGAGATACCACTTGTAAGTAAACAAAATTTTAAGGTATCACAAGATTTTGATACCAATTAAATTGAAAATTTTTGATACCAAATAAAATGAAACATTTGTAAATTTTGATACCAATGAAAGTAAAATATTTTATATTTTGATATCAATTGAAATATATGGTAAATTTTGATACCAAATAAAAGGTAAAACATGTTCGATACCAATAGAAATCGAAACCCAATTGAAATCGAGACATATTGATACCAATTGAAGTATATTGTAAATTTTAATATCAATTAAAAGGTAAACTATGAAATAAATTTTGATATCAATAGAAATCACCAATTGAAAATAATGCATAAACTCATTAAAATACCAATTGAGATACCAATTGAAAACATGATTTAAGTCAAACTTAGCATAAACGTAATTTGTGCTTTAAACATATAAAGATTGTAAATCAAGCACAATCAAATCATATATATGTATGAAATAAAAATACCAATTGAAATTGATATTATTTGAGATTTTGAGACATACATATATAGAAAACAAATATGAGTATGTAAAATAGATTTTCATGAAGAACATATGTATAACTCATACCTATCCACCCTAATTATGCACATGTTAAAAAGATTTTCAATTAGAGCATATAAGGTATAGTCACCCAACCATCCACCCTTAAAGGGTTGGTATGGGTTTTCAAAAATAAGAGTTTGAAAATATTTTAGCATAGTTTGAAAACATTACCAATTGAAAAATAAATAACTAGTTTAAAGTAATTTTTAAAAACTAGTTAGAGATCCTTTAAACATGAAATCAAAACATATATATATCTCATGAATCATACTAAATACACAAAAGTTGACACTCGAAATCTATAAAGCTCAAATATGTGCTCATAAAAAAAATCATGAGTAAACAAAAATAATGTGAGTGTACAAAGCTTATGTGATTAGCATAATCATGAAAAATAGTCAATGAAACTCAAAAGAAGCATATGAAAATCATGAAAATTCATTTTTTTTAAAAAAAAATAAACTTCAAGATATATGTATGATTTATTCAAAATTAACAATATACATACATATCCCAAACATAAAAGAGTCTATAATATAATTTTCATAAATGCAAGTGACTCAAAGGTATATATGTATATTTATTAGTTTTGAACAAAATTTATATATACATGAATCAAACATACACAAAGATAGGCAAAACAAGTGTAAATGAAGAAATCATCAAAATTAGGTTCTACATGTACATGTAATGAGTACAAATGAGCAATAAGGTATAAACATATAAAAATCAAATGTTACTCACTACTTGTACAAATATAAACACAAGTTTTAATGAAAGCTACATCTAAACAAGTGTTCACCACATGAGTATAAAAACCATAAACAAACATGATTATTAAGTTAAATGTTCATGTTTTAGAGTAATGATATACATAATAGCTAAACTAAAGTGAGAACACAAAATGTAAATCCATATGAATATGGGTGTATCTCAATTACTATATATGTATGTCATAAGTCTAAATAACATGGCATTTAAGAACAATCATAAAAAAATACTAAAAATCAATAATCTAATAGGCATGTAAATAAATAAGGAGTTAGAGTAGCTACCAAAACTATTAGGGCATATCTCTATATCTCCAAACCATGGTGGTTCTCCCACCAAATTTTCTTAATAATGATGCATCAATTGTATGTCCATCTAGCCCATGCATTCACACCAAGACACCAAACCTCTCACGTTATGTGAGAGCCCACACCTACATCAAACACAAGAGGTGAGAATTTTGGTACCCATTTTCTTTTGGGTCCATGGGGGTTAGCATTGTTTGGAACCCAAATATTTTTATTAGAAAAATTTATAAAATTTACCTTATCATAACAAATCTTTGCTAAATGGCCTTTGCGGCCGCAATATGTACACTTGTACACTCTAGTATGCACATGAGAATGAGTGTGATCATGATGTGCAAAGTGTGCATATGTATGCCGTGGGTGATGTGCATGTACATGTGGAGCTTGTTTCTTTTGAAATAAGGTTTCCAATCTATTATGGTTAAATGCACAATTGCTCAAAGTTGAGCTCAAACAATCTATTTTATTTTTAAAAATTGAATCTCATTTTTATCAATAGTAGCATGAAAAACATGGTGAGAATGAGAATCAACACTCTTTTTCTTTTTAGAAATGTTTTCCTTTTCTTTTGAAACAAATTTTCTTTTCAAAGAGTTGTTTTCTTCCAAAATAACTTTTTTTTCCTTTTTCCACCAAAATAATTTTATTTTTCAAAGAGGTATTTCCTTCACAAAGATCATTTAATTTAGAAGTCAAGAAAATATTATCTTTTTTTCACATATCATTTTCTTTTGAAATGCATTTCAATTTATTTTGAAAGGAATTCTTTCTTTTAACATGGAATCAAATTTATTTTTTAATTTCTTATTATCTTTTTTAGGCAAGTTATATTTTTCAAGAAGTTATTGACAAAATGAAGCAAGATCATCATATGATAAGTCAACATCTTCATCAAGTTAGGATTCGGAATTTACCTCAAGGGGGTTATCCCCTTGGACCATGTAGCATATGTTGGAAGTATCACTTCCATCATCTGAATCGCTCCTCGCATAATATTGCTTTTGTTCGCCAAGGGAGACTATCTATTCCATACTACAAAAGTCGAATCAAAATTAGAAACCCTAGATAATTATTCATCATTTAATGTTGATTTTAGAGCATGGATGACCTTTGCATTAATCTCAAGATATTTGCCATTTAACAATAAGAATCTTAATAGTGACAAAATAAACATGAATACCTAGGGCTTTGAGGTACAAAGACATCTTAACTTTCCATGTTTGGATATTAAGAATGTCAAACAAGGAAGGTGACATGAAATTCATGTGTGTGTATAAATATTGTGATTAGTTATAAATGAGGATCTTTAACTCTAGGTTGTTAGAACCAAATCAAGAGCACCAAGCTCTAATACCAATTGAAATTACCTAGAGGGAGGGTGAATAGGTGACTAGCAATCTAATGAAGAATTAGCGCGGAATTAAAACTATTTATGCAAACTCAAAACTAATATGCTAAACACACAAGGTATAGCCAAAGAGTATAGCCGAATTCCCGGTGAAGGGCTCTAGACTATCTCATCAAGATTCCTCTAGAGAAGAGTTGAGGTGCCGCTATGACTCTTTTGGTTGAATACAAGTGTGAGCAAACAATCCCCAAGCATATATTAATATAAGCACAAGTATATCAAACAAGTAAAGATAAAGACAATGTAAGCATGTAAGATATAAACACAAGTGAGAGATAGAGAGAGCAATCGCAAACACGGGAGATTTGTTTTGAGGTTCGAGCACCCTTACTCTACGTCCCCGCCTTCAATACTATGAAAGATTTCCACTATAAACGATCCCATCGGATCACCCGGTACCGCAACACCTACATCGAGTTCACACTAGAACTCTTTGGACTTACTAATCCATCTCTTATTCCTGCAAGAACAACACACCGCAAGCACACTAGCTTGCCGAGGCCGCAGCTCTACACCGAGCTCTCACTAGAACTCGAAACAACGCGAACCCGCAAGTCCGCTTCCTCAAATACAAGATGAACACTTGGTGATCTAAACACTTTGATCACCTAAATCTCTCTCACAATAAAGATCCCTATAGGATTAATGTAGCAATGAATAACTCAAGTATTTGTGAGAAAAAACTTGGATAGAATTTGTGGTGAAAGACTCAAGAGATCTCTTTTACAAAACAATCTTGAAAAACTCTCCTTTTGATATGGAAATATTAGCTCTAAAACAAGTGGAGATAAACACTAAGAGATGTATCAAAAACTAGCTTGAAAACTCACTTCAAATCTTGTAGAAAACAGTTCAAGGGAAGCCCAATTTATAGGCTCCCAAAATATGGCCGTTGGAAGCCAACTCAGCAGGTCTGCCTGCTATCGGTCGACCGCCCAGTCGACCGATAGCGGTCAGATTTTCGACCGTTGGGAAAAGCGGTTGACCGGCTAGGCGACCGTAAACTGGCAAATGACTTAGCGGTCGACCGATCGGTCGACTGGGGCCATTTACAGAGAGCAGAGACTCTCTGTCGGTCGACGTTCGGTCGACCGGTCCTTGCTGTGTACGTTTATCCATATCGGTTGACCAGAGCGGTCGACCGACTTTTGGCTCGGTCGACCCTCTGGTCTACCAGCAGAAGGCCAGTCTAACAATTTTTAGGGATTTAAAACATGATCGTTTTATTTTCAATAAATTCTCATAAATTCTACAAAAATAAGTTCATTGATATACTTTGATATACAAATATGTTTGAGTAAAAATCGAAACATGTTTCATATATTTTGAACTATTTTTGTATTATAGAAGTTTTGACTTAAAAAAAAAATCTGTATTTTCTGAAAACAATCTCCAAATTGGAAAACAATTTTTTCAAAACTTCTTTGTTGCCCAAAGGCCTATCACCCTAGTTTTGATGATGATCAACTCATGAAGTTATGTTTACTAATGATCTTGTGTTTAATTAGTGACAGATTTATGATCAAGATCTTAGTAGGTGCATAGCTCAACAAAGGATAAAATGTCAAGATTTGGAGCTAGCACGGTGTGATCCAAGGAGCTTTTGGATCAAGCTTGGACCAAGTCAAGAAGATGAGAAGCCTTCAAGTGAAGACTTCAAGAAAATGAAGACTTGTGTCTAGATATAAGATTTTGTTTTTGTTTTAGAGTAAAATGTAAAGGATAGATAGTTGGTGGATTGCTTAAGTATACCATGCACACACACTCTTGATAGAATTGTTTTCATAAAAGATTTTTTTTTTGGTTTAGAAAAGATTTTTTGGAAAAATACATATTTGGTTATTGGTATTTTCATATATACATATCTTTCAACCAAAACCAAGTTTATGCTTATTGTCAAAAACATAGATATTTCATCTTGATTGTGTAGTGGATCATATCCATACACACTATGCCTTAAAATGAATTATAATATCTTGTTTTTGTATTTGAAGATGTTTTGGATAAACAAAGTTTAGAAAACATGTTTTGGAAAATACAGTTTTTATCATGAGCCAAATATTTTCAAGTTACAAAAATAGTCCAATCTTTTATAACATGCCTTGATTTTGTGCAAGCATGTTTGATTATCAAAGTATATTGGTTAAACTATTTTTGTAGATTTTTATGTATTTTATGGGATTTTATTTGAGCCAAAAGACTAACTTTTTAATCCCAGAAAATTGTTTTAGGCTTCAGTTAAGTCGACTTGTTTCCTTTATAAGTCGACTAATCCTGGAGTCGGCCGACCGGACCGGTCGACCGACGTGCACAGATGTGCACGCCTTTGTGCACTGGAGGACGGCCGACCGTACGGGTCGACCGCTCCAGAGAGCAGAGCTCTCTGGAAAGTTCGGCCGACCGTACGGGTCGACCGACAGAGAGTTCGACTCTCAGCACCAGTGGGTCGGTCGACCCAGGCGATCGACGGTGGCTCCAACGGTCGGATTTCTGACCGTTGGCGGTCGACCGCACGGGTCGACCGGCAGCTCTGACAGACCCCAACGGCTATATTTTTCTGGCCTATAAATTTGGGGGTTTGGTCATTGTTTTAAGCCAAGATTTTGGAGACTCTTAGAGCCAATTTTTCCCATTCATTCCAGAGGTTTTTCTCCACAAAATTAGAGCCAATACTTCCAATTAAAAGGAGAGTTTATCAAGAGTGTAAAAGAGATTTTCTTGAGTTTTCACCAAAGATTCTTTTCCTTATTTTTCTCACACCACACTTGAGCTATCCATTGATTATTCATCCTATAGGTGTGTTGTAGAGAGATTGTTTTTAGGTGATCAAAGTATTGTGATCACCAAAGACTTCATTTGTTACTTTGAGGATGCGGACGTGTGTGTCCGCGTTGTTTTGAGTTCCGGTGCGGACTCGGTTGTTTCGAGGTGTGGCCTCGGCGAGCTAGTGAGCTTGCGTGTGTACGGGACTAGGGAGTCCGAGGGCTTGTAGGTGTTGCGGCACCGAGGAGAGATCCATTGGGATCTTGCATAGTGGAAATCCTTCGTGTGTCGAAGGCGGGGATGTAGAGCAAGTGTGCTCGAACCTTGAAACAAACCCTTTGTGTTTGCGATTGCCTTTTCTCTCTCTCTCTCCCCCTTTACTTATATTTTGCATTCAATTATAGTGTTAATCTTTATATGCTTGATATACTTGTGTGCATAATTGATATACTTGCTTGGGATTATTTGCTAACACTTGTATTCAACCAAGAGAGCCAACGCGGCACCTCAACCCATTCAAGGGGAATCTAGAGGAGTTTGTCCAGAGCCCTTCACGGGGAATTCGGCAACACTCTTTGGTTATACGTGGTGTTTAGTGTAAGAAGTTTAATTAGGTCATAATTGTTTTTAGCTTCCGCATTATTTGGCATTAAGTGACCATTAGATTAGCCATCACCTATTCACCCCCCTCTAGGTGAACTTACAATTGGTATCAGAGCTTGGTACTCTGATTTGGGTCTAACAAGCTAGAGTTAAAGATCCTCATTTTTAGGCTAATCACAATATTTGTACACACACCATGGAGTTCATGTCACCACCCACTTTTGACATTCTTAACATCCAAATTTGGAAGGTTAAGATGTCTTTGTACCTCAAGGCCCTAGGCATTCATGTCTATCTTGTCACTACTAATAATGCATATTGTATAGATGGTAAGAATTTTGAGGCTAATGCAAAAGCCCTTCATGCTTTAAAGTCTACCCTAGATGATGTCTATTTATCTAGAGTTTCTAACATTGATTCGACTTTTGTAGTATGGAACACCCTCCTCTCCCTTGGCGAAAATGATCAATACTATGCGGGGAGTGATTCGGATGTTGGAAGCAACACCACCAACTTGTGCTACATGGTCCAAGGGGATAACCCCCTTGAGGTAACTACCGAATCCGAGGATGAGGACATGTCATATGATGAGCTATCTATTTTTTGTCATCTATTGCTAGAAAAATATGACATGATTAAAAAGGAAAATAAAAATTTGAAAAAGAACATTGATTGCATGCATATAGAACATGATTCATTTAGGAATAACATTGCATGCTTAGAAAAAGAAAATGAAGTTTTGAAAAATGAGAATGTTTCCCTTATGTCTAAATTAAATGATCTTTGTGAAGGGAACACGATTTTGAAAGATAAAATTATTTTGGTGGAAACTCAAAAGGAAATTGTTTTTCAAGAAAACAACTCTTCGAAAAAGAAAATTTTTGAAAAAGAAAAGGAAAAAGAAAAAGTTTTTAAAAAGAAGAAAAATGGCTCTTTATCTCACATGTCTTTACATGCCACCATTGATGATAGTGAGATTAATCTTTTGAAAAATAAAATAGATAGTTTGAGCTCTACCTTGAGCTCGTGTGCATTTAATCACAAGAGATTGGAGTCTTTGTTTTCAAAGAAACAAACTCCACACATTCATGCACATCATTCTCATCATGCTTGTGTTACACGTCATGATCACACCAACACACATAAGCATCATAAGGTGTACAAGTGTACACATTGTGGCCGCAAAGGCCATTTAGCAAAATTTTGTTTTGATAAGTTGCATGTTTTAAATTTTGCTAATAAAGATGTTTGAGTTCCTTACAAGACTAATCCTAAAGGACCCAAAAGAAAATTGGTACCAAAAACCCCACCATGTGTTTTTGATGTAGGTGAGGGCTCTCACAAGACGTGAGAGATTTGGTGCCTTGGTGGTGGTTGCATGGACTTGATGGACATACTTTTGATGTACCGCGATCAAGGAGGTTTGGTGGGATGACCACCATGATTGGAGCTTTGAAGTTGGTAACAATCTCTAAACTCCCATTGTATTTATGTACATGCTAGTTCATTTATAATATTTTGAGTATGTTCATGTTTTATGATTTGTGTGCTTCATGTGGTATTTACATGCTTAGATGTAGAATGTGTCAAACTTGCATTTATACATATATGAATAGTGAACTACAATTGACTCATATATATTTGAACTTCAGGCTCATTTGTATCCACTATATGCATATGTATAGACTAGTTTTGATGATTCTCTTTTATACATGTTTTGCCTATTTTATGCTTTACTTCATGTATATGTATTTTTAATTCAAATCTAATAAATATACATGTATACCCGTGAGTCTCTTGCTTTCATGCAAATACATTTAATAGACTCTTTTATATTTGGGATATGTATGTGTATTGTTAGGATTGGATAAATCATACATATACCTTGAAGTTTATTTTAAGATGAAAAATAAAAAAAATTTCATGATTTATTTTTAATAAATTTTTTTTTTCATGTCTTGTCTAAAAATAAGATTCATGTTTGATTGAGCTTCAATGTCTATTTTCATGAAAATGCTATTTACATAACCTTTGAACACTCATCTTTTACTTTTCAAGATAATTTTGAGCTTTATGGACTATGAGTGATTGAACTTTTATGTATTTAGTATGATTCATGAAATACATATGCTTTGATTTTATGGTTTTGAAGGATCTTTAACTAGTTTTTCAAAAATTATTTTAACTAGTTAATTGTTCTTCATTTGGTAGAGTTTTTCAAACAAAGCTTATTTTTCAAATCTATTTTTGAAAACCCCTACCATTAATGGGCGGATGGATGGGCGTGTATGCCTTGTAAGCTTAATTGACAAATCTTTTACCTTGTGCATATCAAGGGATGGTAGGTTTTGAGTTATATACATGATTTACATTGTTATTTCAATTGGTATCATTGGATCTTTTCAATTGGTATCTAAATTGAAATTTTTGTATATACTCATATTTTGTTTATATATATGTATGCCTTCAATGACAATCTCTATTATCATACATATATATGATATTTTAGTGCTTACTTTACAATTGGTATTCATATTTAAAAGCACAATGTTTATGAAAAAATAAAAATTTTTGATCATTATGTTTACTATTGGTATCAATATGTTTCAACTTCATATTTGTTAGATTTCAATTGGTATCAATATGATAATGATTATTTTCCATTTGGTATCTTAAAATTTGATTGTTTTACAAGAGCTCTGATACCTTTAAAAATTTTGTTTAAGAATAATTAAAAAAATGTTTTGATATGTATTTCCTATATGCAAGGAGAGCTTAACATCTCTTCTACATATAGATTCATGTTGACTATATTATAAATTGAGGAGGTTGACAACTCTTCTTTATATGATATACGTGTGTAGGGGGAGCTTCACATCTCCTCTTATGCATTACATAATATGTATTATGTGAGTTAGGGCTTGTCATCCCTTTTTCATGTAATGCATATGTGTAGGGAAGCTAACTTAGCGTCTTCCTCTTCATGAATGTATATCGCATATAAATCTTTATTGATATGTTTGATTTGACCCCTTATTGATCTCTTTGTTTTTGACAAAAAGGGGGAGAAAAATTTGTTTGATTTGCTTTTACTTTGACCCCTTTGTTGATGATTGACAAAAAGGGGGAGAAAGATTTTGGGTTTATATGCATGCCAAGTCAAGAAGATGAGAAGCCTTCAAGTGAAGACTTCAAGAAAATGAAGACTTGTGTCTAGGTATAAGATTTTGTTTTTGTTTTAGAGTAAAATGTAAAGGATAGATAGTTGGTGGATTGCTCAAGTATACCATGCACACACACTCTTGATAGAATTGTTTTCATAAAAGATTTTTTTTTTGGTTTAGAAAAGATTTTTTGGAAAAATACATATTTGGTTCTTGGTATTTTCATATATACATATCTTTCAACCAAAACCAAGTTTATGCTTATTGTCAAAAACATAGATATTTCATCTTGATTGTGTAGTGGATTATATCCATACACACTATGCCTTAAATGAATTATAATATCTTGTTTTTGTATTTGAAGATGCTTTGGATAAACAAAGTTTAGAAAACATGTTTTGAAAAATACAGTTTTTATCATGAGCCAAATATTTTCAAATTACAAAAATAGTCCAATCTTTTATAACATGCCTTGATTTTGTGCAAGCATGTTTGATTATCAAAGTATATTGGTTAAACTATTTTTGTAGATTTTTATGTATTTTATGGGATTTTATTTGAGCCAAAAGACTAACTTTTTAATCCCAGAAAATTGTTTCAGGCTTCAGTTAAGTCGACTTGCTTTCTTTATAAGTCGACTAATCCTGGAGTCGGCCGACCAGATTGGTTGACCGACGTGCACAGATGTGCACGCCTTTGTGCACTGGAGGACGGCCGACCGTACGGGTCGACCGCTCCAGAGAGCAGAGCTCTCTGGAAAGTTCGGCCAACCGTACGGGTCGACCGACAGAGAGTTCGACTCTCAGCTCCAGTGGGTCGGTCGACCCAGGCGGTCGACCGTGGCTCCAACGGTCGGATTTCTGACCGTTAGCGGTCGACCGCACGGGTCGACCGGCAGCTCTGACAGACCCCAACAGCTATATTTTTCTGGCCTATAAATTTGGGGGTTTGGTCATTGTTTAAGCCAAGATTTGGAGACTCTTAGAGCCAGTTTTTTCATTCATTCCAGAGGTTTTCTCCACAAAATTAGAGCCAATACTTCTAATTAAAAGGAGAGTTTATCAAGAGTGTAAAAGAGATTTTCTTGAGTTTTCACCAAAGATTCTTTCCTTGTTTTTCTCACACCACACTTGAGCTATCCATTGATTATTCATCCTATAGGTGTGTTGTAGAGAGATTGTTTTTAGGTGATCAAAGTGTTGTGATCACCAAAGACTTCATTTGTTACTTTGAGGAGGCGGACGTGTGTGTCCGCGTTGTTTTGAGTTCCGGTGCGGACTCGGTTGTTTCGAGGTGCGGCCTCGGCGAGCTAGTGAGCTTGCGTGTGTAGGGACTAGGGAGTCCGAGGGCTTGTAGGTGTTGCGGCACCGAGGAGAGATCCATTGGGATCTTGCATAGTGGAAATCCTTCGTGTGTCGAAGGCGGGGATGTAGAGCAAGTGTGCTCGAACCTCGAAACAAACCCTTTGTGTTTGCGATTGCCTTTTCTCTCTCTCTCTCTCCCCCCTTTACTTATATTTTGCATTCAATTATAGTGTTAATCTTTATATGCTTGATATACTTGTGTGCATAATTGATATACTTGCTTGGGATTATTTGCTAACACTTGTATTCAACCAAGAGAGCCAACGCGGCACATCAACCCATTCAAGGGGAATCTAGAGGAGTTTGTCCAGAGCCCTTCACGGGAAATTCGGCAACACTCTTTGGTTATACGTGGTGTTTAGTGTAAGAAGTTTAATTAGGTCATAATTGTTTTTAGCTTCCGCATTATTTGGCATTAAGTGACCATTAGATTAGCCATCACCTATTCACCCCCCCTCTAGGTGAACTTACATTCTTCATATACAAAAACAAGATATTTAAATGCTTTTGAAGCTTAGTGTATATGAATATGATCCACTATACATATATGATGAAATATCTATATTTTGACATTAAGCTCTAAAATAAGTTTTGATAAAACACATATATATTTTGAATCTTAAAAAACAAATCGGTATTTTGTAAAACGAAAACTCTATTATGAAAACACATATAAATCTTGTGTGTGAGTGTATATAAACTTGAGCAATCCACCAACTAATGTATCATTTACATTTTATCTAAAAAACAAAATCTTGACATTTACAAATATGACACAAGTCTTCTTGGAAATCTTCTCTTGAAGGTCTTCTTCTTCTTCTTCTTGACTTGGTCCAAACTTTAATCCAATGAGCTAGACTCCTCTTGAGTACTTGATGCAATCTTGATGCACGAGCTCTTGAATTAACACGTGCTAGCTCCAAAACTTGACTTCAAATCTTTTGTTGAAGCTAAACACCTACTAAGATCTTTATCAAATATCTGAGACTAATTAAACACAAGATCATTAGTACTATAACTACATGAGTTAATCATCATCAAAACTAGAGTGATGGGCCTTCGGGCCAACAGATACCAGTACGAAACAATAACAAAAACAACGATTAGCTTCTTGTGAATTCCCTGTTTGCGTTTTATGATAAATTGCCAATTAGCCTCGCCTTGGCAAATTGTTTGTTGCAGGGATCAATGTTATGTTTCATCATCAATTGAATGGTGATTCAATGAATATTTGAGGAAAATACAACCAACACATTTGATTTCTCCACCGACAAATATTTGAGCGCATAATTTTCGAGAACCCCCACATTAATGAAAGAACATGGTATTGAAAAATATTGCTCAAGAATAAAGTTGGTGAGCAGGTATCTTTCATATATTTCTAGACTTTTATTCAAGTCTCATGATGAAGAAGAGCATGCAGTAAGTTCAGCATTATAGGAATCCTTGCCATCATTCTAAGTATACTTATTAGTGTCAGCAGCAGCAAGAAAGATGATTGCCAACACACCAGAAGATTCTTTTTGATGGAAACCCAAATAGCAAATAGAGAGGACTAAAGCTAATAGCTTGATATAAAGTGAGAAAATACTTTGTTGGTTAATTTTATGCACTAAAGTCTGCTTACACTCGTGTTGTGAATGCTTAAACTAAACCTAACAAGATTCTTGGGCATGTGCTATTCACGTGTGAGAAATCTTTATATTTTCATTTTAAATATGATTTGTAATGATATAGATTGTCTATTCATCTTCGTATTATTGTGTCTTTTTAATTTAGGTGTGAGATATTATGTTTCTTTGAGAGAGAAAAAAAATACGTTAGGGGTTGCCATGCAAGACTATTAAATTAATAAAATTAAAATTGATAGATTTAATAGGAAGAACCTAAATCCTTAAATGATGAATGACCATGATTTAATGGATGAGCCATATAACAAATCTGAGTCTACAGCACCACATATAGTTTGCATTGTATAAATCTCTCAAGTTATTTTTGTTGAGTTGGGTTCGAACAAATTGTCCCACATCGGCTAAACATAAGAATGGTCTTGAGTATATAAGGATTTGAGGAACTCCACCTAGAAAGATAGTCTTTTGAGATAGTGTCTCAAGTCCTAACAAATGGTATCAGTGTCATGTCCTGAACTTAGAACTTAGCCTGTAAGATCTTAATGGCCAAGGAAATGCAAAAATTCTATAAGTCATGCTAATTTTGCCAATTCCTCATGTTGAAGAAATTCTAATTCCATTCCTCGCTTTCTCCATCAAATCCTAGCTTTTTGGGTTCGAGGGGAGATGACCTAGGCTTTTCATCCTTTGAGAAGGCTTAGGCTATTGTAATATTTTGCCACCTGAGTTCTGAAGTTTTCTGACATGACAATGTATCAAAGATTGTTAGGTGCTAGCCAATGCTTTAACATGAAATATCAAATTGTACGTGATCTCAATATATTTTGAGATGGGTGTTGGGAGAGAGGAGATGGAGGAGATGGAAGAAGATAGCACAGAGATCGGACAACAAAGGAACGAGGAACGGCGCATGGAGCAGGCAATTTGTGCTCCCGGTCGATATCCCGGTCGACCGGTGGAGGAGGCCGGTCGATCGGCCTGGTCCACCGGCGTGCACGGGCGTGCACAGGTTGGAGCGGTCGACTGTCCCGGTCGACCGACTGAAGTGGCCTCGCTCTCGGGAAGGCGCGGTCGACCGGGCCGGTCGACCGTGGCATGGGTCGGTCGACCGGCCGGTCGACCGACGGACGCGGCTAGAGTTTCCTTTTAGGATTCAAATTCCTTTTCTGATTGGGATTGAATCCAACCTGGGTTTTCATAAACTCAGGGACTCTGTGGCTATAAATAGAGGCTAGAGGCCTCATGTATTGTATCCCTGAAAATCCCTGAGAGAAACAAAGAATCCCTTACCTCCCTCAAGTGTCCCCTCTTGTAATAGTTGTATTGATTGTTGAATCAATAAGATCTCTCTCTCCCTTGCCCCGAGGACGTAGGCACGTGTGCCGAACCTCATTAAATTTATGCGTTGATTGCTTTTCTCTATTGGTGGTTGTTCCTGCTGCGTTGATTGTTTCTCAGGCTGAATTGAGTCTCCGCCAGGTGGGCAGATTCCTCAAGATCAAGTGGTGGTTGTTGTGTCTCCTCTGCTTCCGTGATCCACTGCGCACAACGAGTGGGTGTCGGGGGCACAACAAGTGGTATCAGAGCTTCCCAGGTTCGACGTGGGATCATCCTTTGATTCAAAGGCATCTGTTGCTGATTTACAGAGATCGTGTGTCGATCACGGATCAAAGTTGGGACTGTTTGTGGGATCGTGTGTCGATCTCAGAACAGCGTGTGAAGATTGCTCGAGGAATCAAGTTGATGGAGTAGATTGCTTCGGAAACTCGTTGAGGGTTTCGCGTGGAGGTAAAGATCTAATCTTTATCTAGTTTATTTTATCTAACTCCGTTTGTTTTCACATTGGTTTGAGGAATCAGTTGAGAAGATGGCTGGAGAAAGCGCATCGGTGAAATCCATGTATCCACATCCAAGGATTGATGTGGTGAAGTTCAATGGGACGAACAACTTTGGTATGTGGAGGTGTGAGGTTATGGATGCGCTGACGGCATCAAACCTCGAAGATACTCTACGGTTAGAGAAGAAGCGCGCATCAACGACGAAAGAAGATTGGGACAAGATGAACCGTTCGGCATGTGGCTTGATCAGGTCTTGTCTTACACAAGACATCAAGTATCAGGTGTTGCATGAGACATCTGCGAGGCAGCTGTGGGAGATCCTGGAGAGGAAGTATCTGACGAAGAGTATAGAATCGCGATTGCAGTTGATGAGCAAGCTCTATGGGTTTCAAATGCAAAGAGGATGCTCCGTCAATGAGCACTTGAACCGCTATGCGAAGTTTCTTACGGATCTAGTTAATGTGGATGTGGAGATTAGTGAAGAGGATAAGGTGGTAATTCTTTTGAACTCTCTTCCTAGGGAAGAGTATGAAGCCTTTACTCTTACTTTTCTAAATGGGAGACAATCCCTTAACTACGATAAGGTGTCTGCTGCACTTGTGAGTTATGAAGTAAGGAGACAGGATCGACTGTCTTCTTCGGGAAGCACAACAGCAGAGGCATTGGAGGTAAGAGGCAGAAGTTCCAATAGGAAGGGAAGAGACGATCGGGGGAGATCAAAGTCCAGATCAGGCTTCAGAAATCTGAAGAAGAATCAGTGTGCCTTGTACAAGGAACTAGGACACTGGAAAGCTGAATGCCCGAAGTCCAAAGGTAAGAAGGTGGAGTCTAAGACTGAGGCAAATCTTGCAAAGATGGTCAGTACTCAAGGTAGTACCTCACAGGCAGATGGATCAGACTCGGACTCATCGATATTCACTCTCTCTGTTACTACCCCTACTTGTAATCACAGAGAGGGGGGTGAATAGGTGATGGCTAATCTAATGGTCAATTAATGCGGAATTAAAAACTTATTATGCTAATTAAAACTTCTTAAACTAAACACCACGTATAATACAAGAGTGTGGCCGGATTCCCCGTGAAGGGCTCTGGACTAACTCCTCAAGATTCCTCTAAATAAGAGTTGAGGTGCCACGTTGGCTCTCTTGGTTGAATACAAGTGTTAGCAAACAATCCCCAACCATATAACAATTAAGCACACAATATATCAAGCATATAAAGATAAAGACAATATTAGCAAGCAAGATATAAAGTCAAGTAAGAGATAGAGAAAGAGCAATCGCAAACACGGGAGATTTGTTTCGAGGTTCGAGCATACTTGCTCTACGTCCCCGCCTTCAACACTATGAAGGATTTCCACTAAAATTGATCCCACCGGATCACTTGGTGCCGCAACACCTACAAGCTCTTTGGACTCTCTAGTCCCTCTCTTGTTCCCGCAAGAACACACCGCAAGCCCACTAGCTCGCCGAGGCCGCACCTCAAACACGGAGTTCACATACGAACTCGAAACACTGCGAACACACGCGTCCGCCTCCTCAAAGTACAAAGTAGAACTTTGGTGATCACAACACTTTGATCACCTAAAATCCTCTCACAACAAATATCCCTATACGTAGATATAGCAATGGATAGCTCAAGTGTTTGTGTGACAAAACTAGGATTGAAATGGTGGAGGAAAACTCAAGAAAATCACTTTTCAAAAACTCTTGATAAACTCTCCTTTTGAATGGAAGTATTTGGCTCTAAAATAAGTGGAGAAAACCTCTTTAAAGTGTTGGAAAAACTGGTGCAAAACCACTTGAAAAATCTTGTTAAAACCAGCCCCCAAAAACCCTAATTTATAGGGCTAGAAAAACTAGTCGTTGGGAGCCAGTCTGGCCTATCGGTCGACCGCCCGGTCGACCGGCCAACGGTTAGATTTCTGACCGTTGAGCCAGCGGTCGACCGGCCGGTCGACCGTGGCCAGGATACAGAGAGCTCAGCTCTCTGCCGGTCGACCGCCGGTCGACCGGGGCACTTTCTAGAGAGCAGCTGCTCTCTGGCGGTCGACCGTGCGGTCAACCGGCCCATCCTGTGCACATCTGTGCACATCGGTCGACTGCTCCGGTCGACCAGCTCTTGGTCCGGTCGACCGGTCGGTCGACCGCCAGAGCCTAGCAGGCTTTAATAAGGGATCTAAAAACTTGGTTTTTAATTGAAAATAAAATCCCAAAAATTCACGAAAAATCTACAAAAATAAGTTCAGTATTATATTTTGATATACAAACATGTTTGAGCAAAATCAAAACATGTTACAAACAATTTTGAACTATTTTTGTAACTTAGAAATTTTGGCTAAAAACGAAAACTGTATTTTTTCAAAATTAATTTTTTCAAAACTTCTCCAAATACAAAAACAAGATATTTTAAACTCTTTTAAAGCATGGTGTATATGGATATGATCCACCACACATACATGGTGAAATATCTATTTTTTGACAATACCACTAAATATGATTTTGGTTAAATACATGTAAATATGAAGTCCAAAAATCAAACCGGTATTTTTCAAAAAGAAAACTCTTTTATATTTTTCCAAAATAAAAATTCTTTTATGAAAACTCATCTAAATCAAGAGTGTGTGTGTGTATGGTAAACTTGAGCAATCCAACAACTATTCTATCCTTTACATTTTAATCTAAAATAAAATCTTATAAAAACAAACCTAGACTCAAGTCTTGATCTTGAAGTCTTCACTTGAAGTCTTCTCATCTTCCTGACTTGGTCCAAACTTGATCCAATGAGTTAGACTCCTCTTGAGTACTTGATGTGGTCTTGATGCACAAGCTCTTGAATCAAACTGTGCTAACTCCAAAACTTGACTTTAAATCCTTTGTTGAAGCTACGCACCTACTGAGATCTTGATCACAAATCTGAGACTAAATAATCACAAGAGCATTAGTACTATAACTACATGAGTTGATCATCATCAAAACTAGAGTGATGGGCCTTTGGGCCAACAATCTCTCCTTTTTTGGTGATGGCAAAACTCATGGAGTTATATATGCATGGATTAAAGTAAAGGTTCAAAGAAGTTCCCCCTTAACTCATGCATAACAATAAACAAATAAATATGCGATGAAAGCTCATAAACATGTATGCAAATACAAGTAGATGAAACATGCTAATCAAACATAAAACTCATCAAATTCTTTTTCTCTTTTTTTCAATACAAAACATATATGCATAAAACCTTCTCCCCCTTTATGAATAAAGTAAGGAAAACATGCATATATACTAAAATACTTCTCCCCCTTTTTGTCAATCATCAACAAAGAGGTTAAAGTAAAAACAAAACGATGTTCTCTCCTTTTTGTCAAAAACCAAATATTAACAAAAGGTAAAACCAAATCAACCAATAAAGAGATATATGCGATATACATTCATGAAGAGGAAGACACTAAGTTAACTTCCCTACATATATACATTACATGAAAGAGGGATGACAAGCCCTAATTCACATAACGCATAATATATAATGCATAAGAGGAGATGTGAAGCTCCCCCTACACACGTGTACCGCATAAAAAAGAGTTGTCAAGCTCCTCAATATAAGATATACTCAACATGAATCTATATGTAAAAGAGATGTTAAGCTCCCCTTGCATATAGGCAATACAAATTAAAACATTTTTAATTTTCAAAATTTCATATTAAAACAAAATTTTGAATTTTCCTCAATAAAACAAATTTTGAGATATCACTTGTAATCAAATTTTATGATATCATATAAACAAATTTTTTTTTAAAGGTACCACTTGTAAATCAATCAAATTTTAAGATACCAATTGTAAATAACCATTACAAATTTTGAATTTTAATCAAAATAGAATCATATTGGTACCAATTGAAAATTATTTTGATACCAATTGTAATCAATAGATAACAATTGAAGATTATTGCACATTTTTGATATCAATAAAAATATCAATTTTAAAAATAATGCATAAGCTTATTAAAATATCAATTAGAAATCAATTGAAAATAAAGATTTGAATCAAGCTTAGCATATACAAATTTTATACTTTAAATATGTAAACCAATTTTTAATCAAGCACAAATAAATCATATATATGTATGAAAATGAAAATACCAATAGAAATTGATATTATAGAAATTATGAAGCATACATATATAGAAAACAAAATATGAGTATATACAAAAAAATATCAATTGAGATCAAGTATATAACTCATAACCTACCACCCTTTTATGCACAAGGTAAAGGGTTTTCAATAAGGTTTGCAAGGCATAATCGCCCATCCGTCCACCCATGACGGTGTTGGTAGGGTTTTCAAAAATAGGGTTTGAAAAATAAATTTATAGTGAAAACACTACTAAATGAAGAATAATAACTAGTTAATTTTTTTTTTAATAAACTAGTTAAAGATCCTTCAAAACATGAAACCAAACCATATGTATATCATGAAACATACTAAATACACAAAATTCGACACTCAAGGTACATAAAGCTCAAAATGATCATGAAACATAGTCATGAATAAACAAATAAAGTGTGAGTGTACACAAATTATGTAATTAGCATTTTTCATGAAAATAATCAATGAAGCTCAAAACAAACATAAATCTTATTTTTATCTAAACATGAAAAACATGAATTTTATTTTCATAAGAAATAAACTTCTAGGTATATGTATGATTTATCCAATCCTAATAATATGCATACATATCCCAAACATAGAAAGAGTCCATAATGTAAAATTGCATGAAGACAAATGACTCATGGGGTATACATGTATATTTATTAGATTTGAATACAAAATACATATACATGAAGCAAAACATGAAAATAGGCAATACAAGTGTAAATGAGAGAATCATCAAAGGTAGGCTATACATGTGCATATAGTGAGTACAAATGAGCAATGAAGTACAAACATATATGAATCAAATGTTGCTCACTACTTATACACGTATATATCCAAGTTTTGATAAAAACTACATTTAAACTAGTATTTACCACATGAAGCCTAAAAACATGAACATGCTAAAAATATCATATATGAACAAGCATGTAAATAAATTAGGAGTTTTAGAGATAGTTACCAACACATGAACTATACTCCAAATCCCCAAAACATGGCGATCGTCCCACCAAACCTCCTTGATAGTGGTGCATCAAAAGTATGTCCATCATGTCCATGTGCATCCACCATCAAGGCACCATCCCTCTCACGTTTTGTGAGAGCCCGCACCTACATCAAAAACACAAGGTGGGGATTTTGGTACCCATTTTCTTTTGGGTCCTTGAGGGTTAGCTTTGTAAGGAACCCAAACATTTTTCTTATTAGCAAAATTTAAAACATTTATCTTATCATAACAAAATTTTACTAGATGGTCTTTGCGGCCACAATGTGTACATTTGTACACTCTAGGATGCATATGAGTGTGGGTGTGGTCATGACGTGCAAAATGTGCATATGCATGATGTGGATGATGTGCATGAATATGTGGAGTTTGTTTCTTTGAAAACATAGACTTCAATCTCTTATGATTAAATGCACAATTGCTCAAAGTTGAGCTTAAACAATTAATTTTATTTTTAAATTTTTAATCTCATGTTGATTAATAGTGGCATGTAAAGCATGGTGAGATTGAGAATCATTTTTCTTATTCTTTTTTGAAACTTTTTCTTTTTCTTTTTCAACAATTTTTCTTTTTAAAGAAGTGTTTTCATTTAAAGCAACTTCTTTTTGTTTTTTCACCAAAATGATTTTATTTTTCAAAGTAGTGTTTCCTTCACAAAGATCATGTAATTTAGAAAGCAAGGAAACATTTTCATTTTTCAAACTTTCATTTTCTTTTTCAATGCATGCAACTTTTTATTTAAAGGAAACATTTTCTTTTAACATGCAATCAAATTTATTTTTCATTTTCTTGTTATCCTTTTTAAGCATTTCATATTTTTCTAGAAGTTGTTGACAAAAAGATTCAAGCTCATCATAAGTCATATCAACATCTTTTTCTACCTCGGATTCGGTAGTTACCTCAAGGGGGTTATCCCCTTGGACCATGTAGAACACGTTGGAAGCGTCACTTCCAACATCCGAGTCGCTCCCCGCATAGTATTGTTCATTTTTGCCAAGGGAGATGATGGCGTTCCATACTACAAAAGTCGAATCAAAATTAGCAACCCTAGATAAATAATCATTGTTTAGGGTACTCTTCAAAGCATGAATGGCTTTTGAGTTAGCCTCAGTATACTTGCTATTGTTAACATATGAATCTTTAGTGGTAGCAAGATAAACATGAATGCCTAGGCCTTGAGGTATAAAGACATCTTAACCTTCCAAGTTTGGATGTTAAGAATGTCAAAAGTGGGAGGTGACATGAAATCCATGGTGTGTGTAAACAAATATTGTGATTAGCAAAAAATGAGGATCTTTAACTCTAGATTGTAAGACCCAAATTAAGAGCACTTGGCTCCGATACCAATTGTAATCACCTAGAGGGGGAGTGAATAGGTGATGGCTAATCTAATGGTCAATTAATGCGAAATTAAAAACTAATTATGCTAATTAAAACTTCTTAAACTAAACACCACGTATAACACAAGAGTGTAGCCGGATTCCCCGTGAAGGGCTCTGGACCAACTCCTCAAGATTTCTCTAAATAAGAGTAGAGGTGCCACGTTGGCTCTCTTGGTTGAATATAAGTGTTAGCAAACAATCCTCAAGCATATAACAATTAAGCACACAATATATCAAGCATATAAAGATAAAGACAATATTAGCAAGCAAGATATAAAGACAAGTAAGAGATAGAGAAAGAGCAATCGCAAACACGGGAGATTTGTTTTGAGGTTCGAGCACACTTGCTCTACGTCCCCGCCTTCAACACTATGAAGGATTTCCACTAAAATCGATCCCACCGGATCACTTGGTGCCGCAATACCTACAAGCTCTTTGGACTCTCTAGTCCCTCTCTTGTTCCCGCAAGAACACACTGCTAGCCTACTAGCTCGCCGAGGTCGCACCTCAAACACGGAGTTCACACACGAACTCGAAACACCGCGAACACACGCGTCCGCCTCCTCAAAGTACAAAGTAGAACTTTGATGATCACAACACTTTGATCACCTAAAATCCTCTCACAACAAATATCCCTATAGGTAGATATAGCAATGGATAGCTCAATTGTTTGTGTGAGAAAACTAGGATTGAAATGGTGGAGGAAAACTCAAGAAAATTACTTTTCAAAAACTCTTGATAAACTCTCCTTTTGAATGGAAGTATTTGGCTCTAAAACAAGTGGAGAAAATCTCTTCAAAGAGTTGGAAAAATTGGTGCAAAACCACTTGAAAAATCTTGTTAAAAACAGCCCCCAAAAACCCCAATTTATAGGGCTAGAAAAACTAGCCGTTGTGAGCCAGTCTGGCCTGTCGGTCGACCGCCCGGTCGACCGGTCAACGGTCAGATTTTTGACCATTGAGCCAGAGATCGACCGGCCGGTCGACCGTGGTTAGGATACAGAGAGCTCAGCTCTATACCGATCGACTGCCCGGTCGACCGGGGCACTTTCCAGAGAGCAGCTGCTCTCTGGCGGTCGACCGTGCGGTCGACCGGCCCATCCTGTGCACATCTGTGCACATCGATCGACCACTCCGATCGACCGAGTCTTGGTCCGGTTGACCGGTCGGTCGACCGCCAGAGCTTGGCAGGCTATAATAAGAGATCTAAAAACTTGGTTTTTAATTGAAAATAAAATCCCAAAAATTCACGAAAAATCTACAAAAATAAGTTCAGTATTATATTTGATATACAAACATGTTTGAGCAAAATTAAAACATGTTACAAACAATTTTGAACTATTTTTGTAACTTAGAAATTTTGGCTAAAAACGAAAACTGTATTTTTTCAAAATTGATTTTTTCAAAACTTCTCCAAATACAAAAATAAGATATTTTAAACTCTTTTAAAGCATGGTGTGTATGGATATGATCCACCACACATACATGATGAAATATCTATGTCTTTGACAATACCACTAAATATGGTTTTGGTTAAATACATGTAAATATGAAGTCCAAAAACCAAACCGGTATTTTTCAAAAAGAAAACTCTTTTGTATTTTTCCAAAATAAAAATTCTTCTATGAAAACTCATCTAAATCAAGAGTGTGTGTGTGTATGGTATACTTAAGCAATCCACCAACTATTATATCCTTTACATTTTAATCTAAAATAAAATCTTATAAAAACAAACCTAGACTCAAGTCTTGATCTTGAAGTCTTCACTTGAAGTCTTCTCATCTTCTTGACTTGGTCCAACTTGATCCAACGAGTTAGACTCCTCTTGAGTACTTGATGTGGTCTTGATGCACAAGCTCTTGAATCAAACCGTGCTAGTTCCAAAACTTGACTTTAAATCTTTTGTTGAAGCTACGCACCTACTAAAATCTTGATCACAAATCTGAGACTAAATAATCACAAGATCATTATTACTATAACTACATGAGTTGATCATCATCAAAACTAGAGTGATGGGCCTTTGGGCCAACACTACTATTTGTAACTCAGATAATGCGGAGTGGATCTTGGATAGTGGAGCCACCTATCATGTGTGCCTGAACAGGGCCTGGTTTTCTAGCTTTGAGAAGCTAGATGGATGTTACACGGTCATGGGGGATGACCATCTGTGTAATATAGAAGGAATGGGTACAGTCCGTATCAAGATGGATAATGGGATAGTACAAGAATTGAAGGAGGTGAGGTATATACCTCAACTCAAAAGGAGTCTTATCTCTGTTGGTGCTTTGGAAGCATTGGGTCTGGTGATATCTGTTCGAGATGGTGTTCTCAAGATAACCAAAGGCTCGATGGTGGTAATGAAGGGCGTCCGCCAGGACAATCTCTACTACTTGAAGGGTAGTACGGTTACAGGTCAGGTGGAGACTTCTAATTCTTCAGATGATGGTTGCACGGAGGTCTGGCAGGTGAAGGTCGGACATGGAGGTGAAAGGTCTTTGCAGCTCCTGCAAAGAAGGGATCATTGGAAGGTGTTGTTACCTGCAATTTGAAAGGTGAACACAGCGTTCTGGAGAAGAAGAAGGTGAAATTCAGCACCAGTACTCACCGCTCAGAAGGTCTTCTTGATTGTGTTCACGTAAGCATTTAGGGACCTACTAAGACTACATCGCTTGGAGGTCACAGGCACTTTGTCTCTTTTGTTGATAGTTTATCTAGGCATTGCTGGATATATCCCATTAGACAAAGGAGTGAAGCCCTAGATATGTTGGTGAAGTGGAGAGGAAGAATGGAGAAGCAGATTGGTAGGAAGATCAAGGAGCTACAGATTGGTAATGTTGGAAGAGACATGAACTAATTCCTACGATTTGGCCAGAACACCGATATTGCTACTCACTTCACAAAAGTTATAAATGGGTTGGCTAAGGAAGTAAACCGTTCCTTACTGGAGAAGGTTCGGAGGTTGTTGCCTAATGCAGGATTAGACAAATCGTTTTGGGCTGAGGCGATTGAGTATGCTAGCCATCTCATGAATACATCGACTACGATAGGAGGTAAAGCTCCATTGAAAATTTGGTCTGAAAAAGCTGCTCAAGATCATGGTTTGCTGCGGGAATTTGGAAGTCCGACCTACTTCAGTGCCAAGAATGACAAGGTGAATCCGCGAGCAAAGAGGTTTGTATTTTTGGGTGTCAAAAGGAATGACTACAGGTTGTGGGACTCCGAAAACAAAAAGATCGTGGTGAGTAGACATGTCACATTTGGAGAGACTTTAGTGTTGAAGTCCACCGTCTCTCAGCAGGTGGAGAGGACGGAGACTAAGGAAGTATCGCAGCGGGTGAAGGTTGATGCTACTCCACCATCTCCATTTGGTTCGGCATTAGAAAAGACTTCACCAGATGTGACACCGTGTGGAGATCATGTAGCTAGAATTGATGCTGAACAGGTTGAAGATATTGTTGAGGATGTCGAGTTGTTTGCAGCCATTGGAATCAAGGTAAAATCACGCTCGTGGTTAAAGAAGCATGAATCTCAAGCTTGTGATCGCGACAAGCTCAAGTTGAAGGCCGTTGTTCTCCATGATGATCGTGAGGAGGTTCATATGACTCAGTCAGACAGGTTCGCTTCTGCAGATTCAGGTACAAGTGCTTGAGCTTGATGGAGCTCATTTCAATGAACTACGGTTGGCTTGATCCTTTGGGCAAGGTACGTAGGCAGCCATAAAGGCGCAGCCATTTGGTGATGCAACCCGTATGAAGCTGTTTGGGTTCTCGAGAAGCTGATTGGAACTTCACGTAGAGGTGAAGAGTTGTGGCCAATTGGAGCTTCACGTAGAGGTGGAGAGACTTCACACAGAGGTGAAATATTGTGGCCAGTTGGACTTCACGTAGAGGTGATGTGTTGTGATCTCGATGAACAGGTTGATCTTCTGGTGAGAAGATGTGACCTTACATAAGGAGTGGTGTGCATCCAGTTGAAGCCGATGATGGTGTTCGGTGTGCTCTACGCAGACTTGATTGGACCGTCAGCTGAAAACATGTAGACTAGATAGAGCTAGTCAATTGGAGAGTCAGTGTTGGCTAATGATGAGTTCTTCGTGAGGTCGTGGAGTTGCGGAGTAGGAGCCACGCTCGGTGTTCAGCATGTATGGAAGTTCTCCTAAGGTGAAGTATTGGGAAGGCATATGTGGTGCATTCCAGTGGATAGCTGAGCTACAGATTCCAAGCCGAGATCGTGTGTTGATTTCACCGAGATTGTGTGTCGATTTCGTCCGGTGCGCGCAAGCCGAGATTGTGTGTCGATTTCGCCGAGATCGTGTGTCGATTTCGCTAGGTGATAGACTGGGGTACGTTGGAGATCGGCTCAGATTTTGAAAAATCTTCACTGAGGTGGAGAATTATTGGGAGAGAGGAGATGGAGGAGATGGAAGAAGATAGCACAGAGATCGGACGACAAAGGAATGAGGAACGACGCATGGAGCAGGCAATTTGTGCTCCCGGTCGATGTCCCGGTCGACCGGTGGAGGAGGCCGATCGACCGGCCCGGTCGACCGGCGTGCACGGGCGTGCACAGGTTGGAGCGGTCGACCGGTCCCGGTCGACTGACTGAAGTGGCCTCGCTCTCGGGAAGGCGCGGTCGACCGGGCCGGTCGACCGTGGCATGGGTCGGTCGACCGGCCGGTCGACCGACGGACGCGGCTGGAGTTTCCTTTTAGGATTCGAATTCTTTTTCTGATTGGGATTGAATCCAACCTGGGTTTTCATAAAATCAGGGACTCTGTGGCTATAAATAGAGGTTAGAGGCCTCATGTATTGTATCCCTGAAAATCCCTGAGAGAAACAAAGAATCCCTTGCCTCCCTCAAGTGTTCCCTCTTGAAATAGCTGTATTGATTGTTGAATCAATAAGATCTCTCTCTCCCTTGCCCCGAGGACGTAGGCACGTGTGCCGAACCTCGTTAAATTTGTGCGTTGATTGCTTTTCTCTATTGGTGGTTGTTCTTACTGCGTTGATTGTTTCTCAGGCTGAATCGAGTCTCCGCCAGGTGGGCGGATTCCTCAAGATCAAGTGGTGGTTGTTGTGTCTCCTCTGCTTCCACGATCCGCTGCGCACAACGAGTGGGTGTCGGGGGCACAACAATGGGTGGTCTAGGAAAGAGCAAATTAGTTAATATGTCCCAATTTCTTATTTGAATTTGAATTTAGTTATCTTTTATTATCTTTATTTTTTTTCAACTTCGCTAAGATTTCAAATAGTTGCACGAAGTTGATTATGTTTCACTTCTTTCTTAGATAAAGATAATCAAACAATTCCCAATTATGGTCCCACATGTTACTTCTTAAGAATCCACTCATGTTCTCTGCCAAAAAACACATCATGATTCAACTTGTTCGATCAAGAAGGCACGTACATTCACGGGCAACAAAAACACCAGTGGCTAAAGAAAAGCAGCAAGCTAGTGGTTCTGCCTACTTAATTAGGGAACTCAAACTGAAAGAATTCTCAACTTTGTTCCTTAAGAAGATGAATGTCACTGGTAACCTTTATTGAGAAAGAATTGCCTTCTAACAATGTTCAACAATAACACTTGTTGTCAAATAAGGTCTGAGGGTCTATAAGCCTTGTATTCGTTTAATCTTCTTGGTTTGGTTTTAGGTTTCAAAAAAACTATACAATCTCTTAACAGTGAGATAATAATATGCACCGACCAACCATCATGAACACGCTAAAGAAAATAACAAGTAGTATCCACTTCAGTTCACATGAAAAAGCCTTTCTCTATGCCCAAATCCATTTCATTATCCTTCAATGTTTGAACAAAAGAAAGAGGCAAAAAAACAGATGCACACTCTTAAAAGAAAAAATAAAAGTAGAAAGAATACATGTTGTGACATTGTTAACATGCTTTGATTGATCCAATCACATTGTCGTGATCAATGGTAAATAGCTACCCTAGTCCTTCCATATGACAAAAATACATGGAAATTAATAAATGAAGTTGTAGTTGAGGGAAAATACTCCAGCAATATATGTTGCTTTATTATTCTTCTTCAAATGGCTCGCTCTTTTACGATGTCCATGCTCATCTCGCTCAGGTCAGTTGCCTGCAACTCGACTTGTATCCCATCAAGCTCTCTCTTGAACCTGTCCTTGGAACTGGCATACACCATCTTACTTCTCACCTTTGATGTGTCTGGAGACCTACGTATCAATAGTTCAATTTCAATAGCTAAATTTCAATATGCTAAATATTTGGAAATATGTATCACAAATCTGTCACGAGTTTGATAGAGCTTCACAATATGAGATTTTAGGAAAAGTAATGCAGCTAATGCTCCTTGCTTTCACACAATCTTATTCACAGATTTATGTCAACTCAAAAATTGCCTTCAAATTAATTAGATTTTGATAAGAAAATACATATCATGTCTCATCGAAATGTATATGTGGAATATGGTTCCCTATTTTTATTTTTCTCGAAAGAAATAAGTACGCACTAATTTTCTTTCCAGGATTTAACGTCAAGAGGTAAACTCATTCTTTTCCAAATGAAAAATATTTTCTTTTTTTCACTTAAATTCTAATAATTTCTGTCAATCAAATATGAGCCTGGAATTAATTTTCATGAAAATTTGTAGACAGAGTATCTTATTCTGAAAGAGGAGTAAGAAAGCCGAAAATCGTATCACCTACAAGCAACAAAGATGATCTTGCTCTTCTGGCAGTTCTCATCAGTGGTATAGTCGAAATCATACACCGCATATCGGCACTCATTCGAGGGCATGGACGCAATGAAATCATCGTAGTTCTTCCCGGGTTGCCCCAGCTTGTCCACCATCACTCGCTGTGCTGTCTCATCGATCTTGAACACGATGAATCGGAAGTTCCTCTTCGCCTTTAGCTCCAAAAACTTGAGCTTGCACTCATCATCCACTGCAATGCCCGATGCCGAATTCGCCTAACCATCAATATTGCAACATGCACACATATACACACATTAGTAGTACATGTGTGTAACATAAAACTGTAACATAAAACTTCTGTACAAGAACGCAAAAAAGTAAAGAACTTACCATTTGTGGTTGAATGAATGAATGAATGAGGAGTGGCTGTCCCAAGAAATAAGAAAGGGAGAAGGCAGAAGGAGATGTTTTCTAAAACGAGATGGTGCGGGGGGAGAGAGGAATTTGAGGGAGGAGAGTGAAGAAAGGGAGGGGAGCAAAAATAGCTTGGCCTATGGCCACGTCTATTTTGGGACATGGAGACTGAGTCTATTGAGAGCATATCGTGCGCTTCTCCACTTGTGTGGCACAAAATGTGGGTAGTTTAAAACTTTTGCTAACATATTATTTAGTATTATGAAAATAGAAAAAAAAGAAAAGAAAACATTTTGTATGTGGGTGCAGATATTTTAGATGCACACATGCTATACAATTATTCAAATTACAATTTTCTTTTATGAATTATGACAGCAGTTTCTTTAGCTTTTATTTATTAATCATTTTTTTGAGATAAAGACGAGAGGAGTCCCTTTACGTTTCATTAATAAGTAAAGCAGTTAATGAAATAGAGAAAGTATAGTATAATCAGTACAAATAAGGTCTCAAAGATCAGCTACAACTCTCAATCTGACAATTTCTCATATTTTGACAGGATATTGAAGGCCAGTTTTACAACAGGTCGATGAGGTGCTCATTTTCACTCAACATACGATGTAACGTAAAGAGTAAATGAATACTTACAATCACTTTTTGTAACTAAACATGCTTCTCAAAGATAGTTGAAACATTAGCAGGAAATATCAAACAGATATCCACATAGTTCTTCTGAAATAAGGGCATTGAACACCAGTCTAATTCAGTATTTCTACAAAAAAAACTTAATGAAAATTTTCTTTCTTTATCCGCAAACAGACATCTCTAATATCTATGATCTTTAACTATTTCTGTCTTTGATGATCTAATATAGGCCACACACAAAGAATCTAATAAATAATGTAATATCCCTAGTTTAAAATACGGTATTTTTATTTTTCTAACTAATTATTTTCTTTTACTTTACTCATTATCCTATTTATTATTATTGATTAACTTAATTTATGACTTGTTATTTTTGTTAATATACAAAATATTTTAAGATATTAAATGGTAATTTGGATTATATATATATATATATATATATATATATATATATATATATATATATATATATATATATATATATATATATATATATATTCTTACCATTATTTTTTATTAATGTTGTTGTTACTAATTACTATTATTATTTATTATGATTATTAATTATAATTGATGTTATTGTTAATTGCTACTATTATTATTAGTTTTCTTTCAATATGGTGTTGAGTTTAGCCCTATTCCTTGATCCATACCCAATAACCCTTGATTATATACCCATTTTCAACCCAAACCCGAAACCCATTTCAAATCCTAATCCTAACAATTAAATCAAATCCATATCCCAACCTAGTCTTAATCTTAACCAACCCAACTATTATCTAATCCAAAGTTAACCTTACTTTTTCCCAATGTTCATTGCACACAGCACCACCCGCGCCCTCTCATGGCCTGCACGCATCCCGGATCCAGCCCCATGCGCCATAATCACTGCATCTTCTCCATGCAACCCTCAATCGAGACCCCTGCGCATCCTCCTCCTCCTCCCAAGGTCGGCAACAACACACCCACCCACAACCCACGTTGCCCTGCAGCCTCCCTAACCAGCCCATCCTCTCCTTGCCGCGTGCCGCCGACCTCTTCCACCTGTGATGGCCGCCTCCCATAGCCCCAAGCCTCCTCCTCCTGGTTGTGACCACCCCCCTGATCGAGCATGGCTGTAAACTCTCCCACTGGTCGCAGCCGATGCGTGAGTACCACCGCAAGCACCCGAGCCTCCACCGAGTGCCCGGGTGCATCCTCCTCTCCATCGAAGCCGCAGCAAGCCCTTCCCCGAGCGTAAGTCCCTTCATCTTTCTTTCTATATTCTATATATGTATGCATTTCACCATTTTGCTTACAGTCAACCCTGCATTCTTTTGATAGGAAAATGTCACTTTTATTATTTCACTCCTTGGCAGTGTAGCGTTTCCAAAGCTAAATTGGAATGCCCCCAAGGATGTCCACTCTCCTACATCATGGCCATTGTCCCCTTTTCCCCTTGCCGATGGGATTTCGTCGGAGCCTGACTTCCTCCGTCGGCGTGAGCGAGGACACTCCACTCTTCTCCAGCATTCCATCGACATCCTCCGCGGCCTCCGCCGCCTCCAACGGAGCCTCCTGTAAATCACCTAGGGGGGGTGAATAGGTGATGAGCTAATCTAATGGTCAATAATGCGAAATTAAAAAACTTATATGATGCAAACTAAAACTTCTTATACTAAACACCACGTATAACACAATAGTGTAGCTGGATTCCCCGTGAAGGGCTCTGAACTAACTCCTCAAGATTCCTCTAAATAAGAGTTGAGGTGCCGCGTTGGCTCTCTTGGTTGAATACAAGTGTTAGCAAACAATCCCCAAGCATATAACAATTAAGCTCACAATATATCATGCATATAAAGATAAAGACAATAGAAGCATGCAAGATATAAAGACAAAAGTAAGAGATAGAGAGTGAGCAATCACAAACACGGGAGATTTGTTTCGAGGTTCGAGCACACTTGCTCTACGTCCCCGCCTTCAACACTATGAAGGATTTTCACTAAAATCGATCCCATCGGATCACTCGGTGCCGCAACACCTACAAGGCGAGTTCACACTTGAACTCCTTGGACTCTCTAATCCCATACACACTGTAAGCCCACAAGCTCGCCGAGGCCGCACCTCAAACACCGAGTCCACACACGAACTCGAAACACCGCGAACCCGCAAGTCCGCCTCCTCAAAGTACAAGAAAGAAGTCTTTGGTGATCACAACACTTTGATCACCTAAAAACAATCTCACAAGAATACTCCTATAGGATGAATATGTCAATGGGTTGCTCAAGTGTTTGTGAGAAAAACAAGGATGGAAGTGGTAGAGGAAAACTCAAGAAAATCACTTTGAAAACACTCTTGATAAACTCCCCTTTTGATTGGAAATATTTGCTCTCAAATAAGTGGAGAAAACTTCTTAATGGAGTTGGAAAAACTAGCTCAAAACCCACTTGAAAATCTTATATAAAACCGCCCCCAAAAGCCCCAATTTATAGAGCTAGAAAAACTAGCCATTGGAGCCAGGTTGGCCTGACGGTCGACAGCCCGGTCGACCGCCAACGGTCAGATTTCTGACCGTTGGGGTAGCAGTCGACCGGCCGGTTGACCGAGACCCTGGAACAGAGAGCAGATCTCTTTGCCGGTCGACCGGCCCGGTCGACCGGGGCTTTCCAGAGAGCAGAGCTCTTTGGCGGTCGACCGTTCCGGTCGACCGGCCCTCCAGCAAAGGCTGGAGTGCATGTCTGTGTACGTCGGTCGACCGGCTCGGTCGACCGTCTTCAAGCTTCGGTCGACCGGCCCGGTCGACCGGCTGAAGCCAGGACAGGAATTCTGGGATTAAAAACTTGGTTATTTTTGACTCAATAAAATCCCAAAAAAATCATAAAAAATCTACAAAAATAGTTTTAAAATTATACTTTGATAATCAAACATGCTTGAGCAAAATCAAGACATGTTACAAATAATTTGAACTATTTTTATAACTTAGAAAATTTGGTTCAAAACAAAAACTGTATTTTTCCAAATTGGTTTTTCCAAACTTATTTTCCCAAAACTTCTCCAAATACAAAAACAAGATATTTTAAACTCTTTGAAAATATAGTGTGTATGGATATGATCCACTACACATACATGGTGAAATATCTATGTTTTTGACATTAAGCACTAAATTTGATTTTAGTTAAATACATGTAACTTTGAATACCAAAAACCAAAACGGTATTTTTCAAAAAGAAAACTCTTTTGTATTTTTCCAAAATAAAAATTCTTTTATGAAAACTCATCTAAATCAAGAGTGTGTGAGTATATGGTATACTTGAGCAATCCACCAACTATTCTATCCTTTACATTTTATCTAAAAACAAAATCTTATAAAAATAAACCTAGACACAAGTCTTCTTCTTGAAGTCTTCACTTGAAGTCTTCTCATCTTCTTGACTTGGTCCAAACATGATCCAAAGATCTAGACTCCTCTTGAGTACTTTATGTGGTCTTGATGCACAAGCTCTTGAATCAGACCGTGCTAGCTCCAAAACTTGTCTTTAAATCCTTTGTTGAAGCTACACACCTACTAAGATCTTGATCATAAATTTGAGACTAATTAAACACACGATCATTAGTACCATAACTAAATGAGTTGATCATTATCAAAACTAGAGTGATAGGCCTTTGGGCCAACAATCTCCCCCTTTTTGATGGTGACAAAACTCATGGAGTTATATATGCATGGATTAAAGTAAAGCTTCAAGGAAGCTCCCCCTTAACTCATGCATAGCAATAAACAAATAATTATGCAATGAATGCTCATAAACATGTATGCAAATATATGGAGATAAACATGCATAAACAAGCATGAAACACATCAAATTCTTTTTCTCCTATTTGCAAATAAAACATATATGCATAAACATAAATCCTTCTCCTCTTTATGTATAAAGTAAGGAAAACATGCATATATAAAATCCAAATGCTTCTTCCCCTTTTTGTCAATCATCAACAAAGGGGTTAAAGTAAAAAAAAAGTGTTCTCCCCTTTTTGTCAAAAGCAAAAATCAACAAAAGGGTGACATAAAACAAATCAATAAAAGAGAATATATGGATATACATTCATGAAGAGGAAGACGCTAAGTTAACTTCCCTATATACATGCATTACATGAAGAAAGGATGATAAACCCTAATTCACATAGCACATAATATGCAATGCATAAGCGAAGATGTGAAGCTCCCCTTACATACGTGTACCGCATAAAGAAGAGTTGTCAAGCTCCTCAATATAAGATACACTCAACATGAATCTATATGTAGAAGAGATGTTAAGCTCTCCTTGTATATAGGCAATATAAATCAAAACATTTTTAATTTTCTCATTAAATTTTTTTTGAGTTTTTCTCAATAAAACAAATTTTGAGATATCTTAGTAAATCAAATTTTAAGATATCATATAAACAAAATTTTTAAGGTACCACTTGTAGTCAAATTTTAAGATACCAATTGTAAAATTGTAAATAAACATTACGTAACACAGGCATATAGGATATGAACATGATACATATGCCAACCATCCATGCATACCAAAAAAAATACAGAATTATAGGTGTATGCATACATGGTTACCTCCATCCATCCAAATAGAATCATATTGATATCAATTGAAAATTATTGCATATTTTTGATATCAATAAAAATAATAATTTTAAAACTAATGCATAAGCTTATTAAACAATCAATTGAGATACCAATTGAAAAATAAGAATTTGAATCAAGCTTAGCATAAACAAACTTTGTGCTTTAAACAAGTAAATATTTTTGAGAATCAAGCACAAATAAATCATATATATATGTATGAAAATGAAAATACCAATAGAAATTGATATTATTTAAAATGTGAAGCATACATATATAAAACCAAAATATGAGTATATACAAAATGAAAATACCAATTGAGATCAAGTATATAACTCATAACCTTCCACCCATTATATGCTCAAGATAAAAGATTTTTCAATTAAGCTTACAAGGCATAATCGCCCATCCATCCTCCCATATACGGTGTTGGTAGGGGTTTTCAAAATTAGAGTTTGAAAAATATTTTTAGTATTGAAAACACTACCAAATGAAGAATACATAACTAGTTAAAGCAATTTTTTTGAAAAACTAGTTAAAGATCCTTCAAAACATGAAGCCAAATATATATATCCATGAAGCATACTAAATACATAAGATTTGACACTCGAAATCGATAAAGCCCATAAAGATGTTCATGAAACAAGATCATGACAAAACAAATAAAGTGTGAGTGTTCAAAAATCATGTAAATAACATTTTTCATGACAGTAATCAATAAAGCTCGAAACAAACATGAATATCATTTATCAAACAAATCATGAAAATTCATTTTCATATAAAGATGAAAATCATAAAAATTCATTTTTCATCTTAAAAAAAACAAACTTCTAGGTATATGTATGTTTTTATCCAATCCTAACAATATGCATACATATCCCAAACTTAAAAAGAGTCCATAATGTAAATTGCATGAAGGCAAATGACTCGTGGGGTATACATGTATATTTATTAGATTCGAATACAAAATACATATACATGAAGTAAGACATGAAAATAGGCAAAACTAGGCTATACATGTACATATAGTGAGTACAAATGAACAATGAAGTGCAAACATATATGAATCAATTTGTTGCTCACTACTTGTACATATATATCCAAGTTTTAATAAAAACTACATTTAAAGTAGTATTTACCACATGAAGCACAAAAATGAACATGCTAAAAATATCATATATGAACAGGCATGTAAATAAACTAGGAGTTTAGAGATAGTTACCAAACCAAAGAACTATACTCCAAATCTCCAAAACATGGTGGTCGTCCCATCAAACCTCCTTGATAGCGGTGCATCAAATATGTGTCCATCATGTCCATGTGCAACCACCACCAAGGCACCTTCTCTCTCACGTTTTGTGAGAGCCCGCACCTACATCAAAAATACAAGGTGGAGATTTTGGTACCCATTTTCTTTTGGGTCCTTGGGGGTTAGTCTTATAAGGAACCCAAACATTTTTCTTATTAGCAAAATTAATATGATGTATCTTATCAAAACAAAACTTTGCTAAATGGCCTTTGCGGCCACAATGTGTACATTTGTACACTCTACGATGCATATGAGTGTGGGTGTGATCATGACGTGCGAAGTGTGCATATGCATGTTGTGGATGATGTGCATGAACATGTGGAGCTTGCTTCTTTGAAAATAAAGACTCCAATCTAGAATAGTTAAAAGCACATTTGCTCAAAGTTGAGCTCAAACAATCAATTTTATTTTTCAAAATTTTAACTTCATTTATATCAATGGTTGTGGCATGAAGAGCATGATGAGAATGAGACTCATTTTTCTTCTTCTTTTTAGAAACATTTCTTTTTTCTTTTTCAACAATTTTCTTTTTAAAGAGTTGTTTCTTAAAAAGCAATTTCCTTTTGTTTTTCCACCAAAACAATTTTGTTTTTCAATGAAGTATTTCCTTCACATAAATCATTCAATTTTGAAAGCAAGGAAACATTTTCATTTTTCAAATTTTCATTTTCTTTTTCAAAACATGCAACTTTGTTTTTAAAATACTCATTTTCTTTTAACATGCAATCAAAATTCTTTTTCAAGTTCTTATTATCTTTTCTAAGCATGTCATACTTTTCTAGAAGTTGTTGACAAAAAGATGTAAGCTCATCATAGGACATATCAACATCTTCATCTATCTCGGATTCGGTAGTTACCTCAAGGGGGTTATCCCCTTGGACCATGTAGCACACATTGAAAGCGTCACTTCCAACATCCGAGTCGCTCCCGCATAGTATTGTTCTTTTTCGCCGAGGGAGAGTATAGTGTTTCAAACTACAAAAGCCGAATCAATATTAGATACCCTAGATAAATATCCATCATTTAGGGTAGATCTTAAAGCATGTAGGGCTTTTCCATTAGCCTCAATATTTTTGCCATTTAAACAATAAGAATCGTTAATAGTGGCAAAATAAACATGGATGCCTAGGCCTTTGAGAAATAAAGACATCTTAACCTTCCAAGTTTGGATGTTAAGGATGTCAAAGGTGGGAGGTGTCATGAAGTCCATGATGTGTGTAAACAAAATTGTGATTAGCTATAAAATGAGGATCTTTAACTCTAAGTTGTAAGACCCAAATCAAGAGCACTTGGCTCTGATACCAACTGTAAATCACCTAGAGGGGGGTGAATAGGTAATGAGCTAATCTAATGGTCAATAATGCGGAATTAAAAAACTTATATGATGCAAACTAAAACTTCTTATACTAAACACCACGTATAACACAAGAGTGTAGCCGGATTTCCCGTGAAGGGCTCTGGACTAACTCCTCAAGATTCCTCTAAATAAGAGTTGAGGTGCCGTGTTGGCTCTCTTGGTTGAATACAAGTGTTAGCAAACAATCCCCAAGCATATAACTATTAAGCTCACAATATATCATGTATATAAAGATAAAGACAATAGAAGCATGCAAGATATAAATACAAAAGTAAGAGATAGAGAGTGAGCAATCGCAAACACGGGAGATTTGTTTCGAGGTTTGAGCACACTTGCTCTACGTCCCTGCCTTCAACACTATAAAGGATTTCCACTAAAATCGATCCTACCGGATTACTCGGTGCCGCAACACCTACAAGGTGAGTTCACACTTGAACTCCTTGGACTCTCTAGTCCCGTACACACCGCAAGCCCACAAGCTCGCCGAGGCCGCACCTCAAACACCGAGTCCACACACGAACTCGAAACACCGCGAACCCGCAAGTCCTCCTCCTTAAAGTACAAGAAAGAAGTCTTTGGTGATCACAACACTTTAATCACCTAAAAACAATCTCACAAGAACACTTCTATAGGATGAATATGTCAATGGGTTTCTCAAGTGTTTGTGAGAAAAATAAGGATGGAAGTGGTGGAGGAAAACTCAAGAAAATCACTTTGAAAACACTCTTGATAAACTCCCTTTTGATTGGAAATATTTGCTCTCAAATAAGTGGAGAAAACTTCTTAATGGAGTTGGAAAAACTAGCTTAAAACCCACTTGAAAATCTTATATAAAACAGCCCCCAAAAGCCCCAATTTATAGAGCTAGAAAAACTAGCCATTGGAGCCAGGTTGGCCTGACGGTCGACCGCCCGGTCGACCGCAAACGGTCAGATTTCTGACCGTTGGGGTAGCGGTCGACCGGCCGGTCGACTGAGACCCTGGAACAGAGAGCAGATCTCTCTGCCGGTCGATCGGCCCGGTCGACCGGGGCTTTCCAGAGAGCAGAGCTCTCTGGTGGTCAACCGTTCCGGTCGACTGGCCCTCCAGCAAAGGCTGGCGTGCACGTCGGTCGACAGGCACGGTCGACCGACTTCAAGCTTCGGTCGACCGGCCCGGTCGACCGGCTGAAGCCAGGAAAGGAATTCTGGGATTAAAAACTTAGTTATTTTTGACTCAATAAAATCCCAAAAAAATCATAAAAAATCTACAAAAATAGTTTTAACATTATACTTTGATAATCAAATATGCTTGAACAAAATTAAGACATGTTACAAATAATTTGAACTATTCTTATAACTTAGAAAATTTGGTTCAAAACAAAAACTGTATTTTTCCAAATTTGTTTTTCCAAACTTATTTTCCCAAAACTTATCCAAATACAAAAATAAGATATTTTAAACTCTTTGAAAGCATAGTGTGTATGGATATGATCCACTACACATACATGGTGAAATATCTATGTTTTTGACATTAAGCACTAAATTTGGTTTGGTTAAATACATGTAACTTTGAATACCAAAAACCAAAACGGTATTTTTCAAAAAGAAAACTCTTTTGTATTTTTCCAAAATAAAATTTTTTTTATGAAAACTCATCTAAATCAAGAGTGTGTGAGTATATGGTATACTTGAGCAATCCACCAACTATTCTATCCTTTACATTTTATCTAAAAATAAAATCTTATAAAAACAAACCTAGACACAAGTCTTCTTCTTGAAGTCTTCACTTGAAGTCTTCTCATCTTCTTGACTTGGTCCAAACATGATCCAAAGAGCTAGACTCCTCTGAGTACTTGATGTGGTCTTGATGCACAAGCTCTTGAATCAAACCGTGCTAGCTCCAAAACTTATCTTTAAATCCTTTGTTGAAGCTACACACCTACTAAAATCTTGATCATGAATCTGAGACTAATTAAACACAAGATCATTAGTACCATAACTACATGAGTTGATCATCATCAAAACTAGAGTGATAGGCCTTTGGGCCAACACCTCCGTCGGTGCACTGCGAACCTTATCGTCCTCTTCTTGTTGCCTGCTGTAAATTTATATATGTGGGACGTCATCTTTCACCTCTCCGTGGATCACCGTCGATCACCATCGGCGAGCGTGAACGTACCCGCGTATTTCATGGCGAGATCCTCTATCTGTCGACATCCTCCGCGACCTCCGCCGCCTCCACCAGAGCCTCCGTCGGCGCACCGCTAGTCACCCCAATGTGTGAGTCTTCCCTGTCTCTTTTCCATCTCTTTATAGTTTTGCATCATTTTCATACTTAAATACACACACACACACACACACACACACACACACACACACACACACAGAGAGAGGTATGTATATGTAGTGCAATAACATGTGTAGGGGTAAACATGTAATAATGTGAAAGTGTGTTTAATTATGTATGGATGTATGCGTGAGTGTGGTGGTGGTATGCATGCATGTATGTGTATGTATTTATATTGGTATATATTAGTATTTGGGTGTTTGCATGTGTGTGTGCGCGCGCGGGGGGCGGGGGGGGGGGATTATGGGTATGTATACATGTATATATATGTATGTTTGTAACGGCATGTATAGTATGTGTATAAGAGTGTACGTGTATGTATGTGGAGTGTATGTGTATGGAGTGTATATGTATGATTGTAAGGGTGCGAGTTTATGTGTTTGGATGCATGTTGCAGTGATTTCAGACACATTCGTGCGATCCGAACCCGTTATAGGAGATTCAGAGTTGTACTCATTATGGACCCGATGCACAGGTGATTTAAGGACCGATCCATGGGATGATCCGGGAATCCGTACTAGTTCGTCCAGTGAAGACCAAACGGCGATTCGGTTCCAAAACTGCGTCATTTCATGTGAGTGTTTATTCTTATGTCATTTTTCTATTTACTGTTGTCATTGGATATTGTGTTTTTATTCGTATTATTCCATGTGACCGCTTGATATACTTTACCAGTATGATTACTTGTATAACATCATGAGATATCAATGATTGTTCACCTTATTTACAAAGTTGATATGAGCTTGCATCAGCATCATTTCATGTGTTGGTAAATCGTCATTGTTGGCTTAGAACTGGTATTGATATACCATAGACAGGACTTGATCTTGTAACTGACATAGTTGTGACAAATTTAGAATATAAATATATTGATCTTGAGGCTGATTGGTTCATGATTGAGGTTAGAGATTCATATTTTATGTATAGTTTTTATCAGACAAACTATTTGGTGACTATTCCGACTAGAACTCTTTTAGATATTGAGGACGTGTTAGATTTGATGTTGCATTATCGAATGATTGTTTTACCGATACATGAATATGTGTGAATATGATGCCCTAAACGCTGATGTATGCGATGGGACTGACTTTTGGACTGTTTGGCGCTAGTATTTCTGGATTCCCCCATTGATGAGCTTGACTGATGTATTGATGACCTTATTGATATTGATTACTAGATATAGGGATGATCTAGATTTCATATTGATCGAGGATTATTGACACTCTAAAAAAAATAAAACTCTCAGACTTTTCTTCAACCGGTCTGAATATGCCTAACTTGTCGACATTTAAAAAAGACAAGTCACAGATAAGCTGATGACCAGTGTTTGCTCATCTCTGAGGGATAAAGCAGCGGCTTGAACTCTATTAATCCAGTGAAGCAGACAATAAGCCAAAGTTGCCTGTGAAGAGGCCAAAGCAGGCCTATGAAGCTAGGTCTAATCAAATACCTAGCTTCACGTAGATCCAAGATCGCTAAAAGGTCAAAGCCATTAGGTTCGCACGAAGCTCCCATTAGCCCCGCCAAAGGCTAACCACAGAGCTTCGCTGGAAGAAAGAATGTCTAGCTCTGCTCTGAGCTGAACTCCTAGCTTCGCTTGAAGTTTCACCCAACTCTGCTATGAGTCAAGTTCTACCTTCGCATGAAGCTTTGAAGGTAAACTTTGAAGGTAACTTCGCCTGAAAAGAGCTTCTCATTTAGCTCCGTGCTGGGCTTTACCAGGTCATCAATTAACTGTTTCAAAATTCCATGAGAGATTAATAGGTGAACCCACTACATTAGTGGGGTTAATGCCACTTTAAGTGGGCGGTTACACCCGCCCACTTCGTCCCACATTAAGTGGAGACAATTAAGCCATAATGGCTATTAATAAGTTCACACGAACTTTTCAGCTTCGCCGGAAGCTAGCAGTTAGCCTTATGGCAAGGATATTTCTAGCTTTGTGCGAAGCTAATAGACTGATTCGGTCTTGCTGAATTCAAGGGGGCAGTTACACCCCCCATCTTGGCTATAAATAGCCCCTTGCAGAGACAAGAAAGGGGCAAGTGAGGAGTGGACATTGGCTAAAAAGGGCAGAAAAGATTAAAAAGAGATTTATAGTAAAAAGGCCCTCTTGCCTTCTTGCTTCCAAAACCTCAGAGATTCAGTTCTCTTTCATTCAGGGTTCCAACACGTCTTTCATCCTCGAAAATTTTCAGAACCAAGCGAGAAGAAAATCCGCTCGAGAAGGCTTGCATCCTGACTGATTGCATCGTCAAAGGGATAAAGTGATCGCACGCTAATCAGATTCCTACCAGCATACTTTCCCAGAAATCTCAGAGGAGATCTACCTGTAATTTCTTTTAGTTACATGTAATTTTGCTCCTCAATGTTTTGTATGTTTTTCCCAATCAAAATCAATGAAAAACAAGATGGCGACTCCGTTGGGGATTAAAGTCTTCTTCCGCAACAAGGAGATGATGTCGCAATGCAACTGTCAGAGTGCTGAACCTGTTACCGTCAAAAACTTGGTCATCTACTTTGACAAAGAAAAATTCAAGGAACTCCTCTCTTAGGGTAGCCCAGCACTCCAAGCACGGAAGCATAGAAGGGTCTCCGTAGCTAAAGCTCCAGTAGCTACAGAACAAAAATCAGCCAATCCTGCCTCAATCACGCGTGCAATTGGGCGAATCTCGCTCCAATTTCCCTCAGTCTCATCGGAGACTAAAGGCTTCTCAGATGAAGCCAAACAGGCTCCCTACAAACCTAAGAGTCCTCAGAACAAGCAGGTGTGGAGGGCGAAGCAAAAAGCTTCTTCGCGCGAAACTTTAGGTGCAGTTGAAGTATAACTTCACCTCTCACGTGAAGACAAGGGCAAGACAACCTTAAGTTTTTGCAGCGTTGCTTACGCTAGCCATGAGGCTGAATTGGAACCACAAGAACGTGAACTCCCACTGGCTTCACTCAACCCGAGAGCACAGATTTCCGGCGCTAACTCCGCCCCTATGAGCGGAGTTAAGGGGGCATTCCTAAGTGCTGATAGCGTTTCAGCTCCAGTACCTAAGGGTACCGACTATGCAGCTTCAGTACCTAAGGGTACTAAGAAAGTTCCTAGCTGCGAGGCTGGAATTAAAGCACTCTACAGTGCTAATTACCTTCACTGCAAGGCAAAAAACAAAGCACCACTTTGTGCTAAAGGCGAAGTCACCACGACTTTGCTCCCATAGTCTTCTGGCACTAAGTTCGCATTTGGGGGTGGAGCTACAAGTATAGCTTCGCCAATCGAAGCTAATAGTACTGATAAGGTGATTTTCAATTCACCTATAATTAAAAACAGGAGCCTCAATGCTAGAGTTTCCCAACCTGAACAACCTAGTACACGATCGCCTCGAGTCTATACAAGATCTGTAAGCTTTGTTAATACTGATCTACGAGAGTTCTTAACTAACAAACGAAAGTTAGAACTACTCCATACCTCTCCCTCCTACTGTGAACAAGTAGGATGCCAGTTGGTGACGGTCCATTCAGTTCATTGCCGATTAGGGCCAGTTCTCGCCACTCTTCCAGTCCGATAGTCAGTTTTCGACTGACTATCAATTCGAGACCCTGTTAAGCCTCACAAAAAGAGCAAAGCACGAAACTTGATAAATTTTCCCTTAGCATCCGTCAACATAATAGGGAGGGAATGTGAACCGCTCAGGAGCAGACGAGGGAGACGGGATACTAACTCCCCTTCGTTCAGTTCTCCAGATTCAGACTACAGCCTTGGCCCAAGTCTTAGTAGGATAAGAATGTACATTTCTAGGCACAAGATCTAGGATAGCAATACCCTATAATTATTAATAACCGTCCTATTCATTAGGAGTGATGTCACCAGAACCATTGAAAAGTCTCATTCAATGGTCTGATGATGAGGGACAAGCTAGTGGATGTACCTCTTCAGCAACAGTCAGCTCCGTGCAAACAGGCAGAGTGTCAGCTAATATGGCCGATAGCAGTAATGATGACCTTCGTTGATAGATGAAGGCTCAAGAGCTGACCTCCAAGGCCTAGCAAGAAGCCTTAGATAACGTCCAATAAATACTAGCTCAACTCCTCACTAACCAAAATAATAATGATACCAAAAGTAATCATAATGCGGAAGAGCATAACGATGATGAACAACCTAAGACTGAGAAGTCAAAGGAAACCTTTTCCATCGATGCTGAGGTTCTTAAAGGCATCCAAGCTCAGATCGCATCTCTAACTCAGAGGGATGAATTGAAGAAGGCATACATGACTCGTCCTTACCCACTTAGATGAGATTTAGTGCCATATCCGTCAAAGTTTAAGCTACCTACATTACATACGTATAATGGTAAAAACTCACCAAACCAGCATATCTATTACTTCTGGTCCCAGATTGGTATAGATAACGATGCTATTATGGCTAGATTATTTATTGGTACTCTCAAAGGAGTGGCCTTCGATTGGTTCAAAAGCCTTCCACTGGGTTTGATTAATTCTTGGATCGATTTAGAGACTCGATTCTTCTCTTGCTTCTATGAGGACGACACTGAGATAACCATGGATAAACTTCTTTCCATTGTGTAGAAGAAAGGAGAATTGGTCCGTGATTATATTAAACGATTCAGGAACCTATCTCTGATATGTCCAGCAGGGATACCATTGCCTATGTTATTACAGGCATGTAGGCACAACTTTCTGGACCAAGTAGAGATTCGCATGGGAGATGTTAAAACTCATAACTGGAAAGAATTGGTTAAGCAAACTAAATAGCTAAGAAGTCGGCTAAAAAGTTTGAGCCATCCATACCTAAAGGAAATGGGGTATGAACAATAAAGGACACGACAATATGGCACAATCTTCCCAATCAAAAGGGAAAGAACCATGTCTGTGGAGTTATCGGGGGGAAGCTCCTCTGAAAACCAAGAAGAGCGGTGTTAGTAATCAGGATTTAAGTTTCCCCTGAAACATTAGTCCTTCAAAGAGGAGCAGGTAGTTACAATATTTCATTTGCTCTAAAAGGGGAATAAGTTGAAGCTGCCAGAGGCTCGACGCCCTAACGAGGTGGGACACACAAACGATACCAATTATTGCCTCTTTCATAGGATGGTTCATTATCCTACCAACAAATGCTTTGTCCTCAAGGACAAAATTCAGGCTCTGGTCGACACTGGAGTTCTGACTTTAATGTCAAAATAAAAGAAAGTCACTACAAACATAGTGACTCTTTAGTTCGGCACTCTGCCGGAAGTCATAGTTCCTGATGGATCTCCTCCAATCCTTAAGATAGGACTAGCGATAAGTAATCCTTCAGCAAAGCAGCCAGAGGCTAAAGGTCTCCTTCCCCTGACATTGATGACTGGGGCAATCAAGTAGGTGCACCCAGACCTTGCCCAAGATAAACAATGGGATTCAAAGAAATCCAAGTCAAAGGGAAAATCCTACAACATTGTCTTTGTTTTATCAGATGATAACAACGTAACAATAGCTTCTCTCATTCTGAGAACGAGAAGCATGCTTTCACAGCACAGGGTGCTGCACCCCAACCAACAGGTATTCGGTCTGAAAAATCATACCTAAGACAGTATGAGAAAACTACTGACGAGACATAACAGACAATGACGTCAGCAGAAGTACCTATTCTGGTTTCAGTCCGGACGCCAGAAAAAGAAAAAGAGAAAGAAGTCAGATTTGACCATGTCTTGAAGAGACCTTCAGGCCCAGAACTTGACGTTCCTTTCCGCTTTAAAATATTGGCACAACTGGCTAGTATTCTAGCTTGGATCATGATACACGAGCTGCTTCGTCCTCGAAGGAGATAAGAGAGGTACTTAGCGATGCACTGCTGATTTGGAATCATTTCTGATACTTATGGTGGAGGCCTCTCAAAATGACATTCAACCCTTGTGTCCTGAATGTCATCATGAGCAACCAAAAATACCTGCCATCAATTTCACTGCTGAGCACATGCTCTTTAAGAACAATAAGCACGATCGACCTCTGTATTATATTAGATACATTTGTTCGACGTTCATCGAGAGGGTGCAGGTTGATCCAGGGTCTGTACTCAACATCATTCCCAAAAGGCTCCTTTACTTCCTTGGGATACCACTTCACAGACTATCAGCAATGACTACTCGATATATGATTTTAATGCAGGAAGTAGTCACCCACTGAGAAAGATTCGGCTTCGCTGTCGAATTGGAGACTTAAAATCAAAAGTGACATGTTACGTCATTGACGCTGACACGTCATATAATTTATTACTTGGACAGCCTTTGATTCACGCTAATTGGATCTTTCCCTCCACTCTGCACTTGTGCTTCGAGTACATGGAAGATAATGCAACAGTACGAACGGTGTTTGCTGAAAAACAGCCGTTTAAAGGAGTAAAAAACTACTTTACTGATGTTTTCCTCTATCAAAAAGTTAATAAAGTGGCTAAAGAACAGCTGCTTGGAGATGACGAAAGCAGCAATGAAGCAGATTCGGAGTCAGAAGTAGACATGCCAGCTACTCTTACTTTTAAACCAATTGTAGCATATCGTAACGATCCTCAATATAATAATGCCATTAGGGATGATGACGAATGGGTAATTAATGAGAAATTCACTTTTGATTATCCTGTGAGTATTGATCTATTTAAATCTATCGACAATAGCTCTCTACACATGCCTTTGTCCATGCTAAGCATGACAAGTATGCCTGTAGAGCGTTAAGAAGGCTCAGTATTTGTGATCCCTCCATCCAAAAGGAGTTAATTGCCTGTATTATTCGGTAGGGCTCAACCACGAATATCTACAGTTACAGATTCAAGTTCAGACTCAGAGCCCTCGCAAATTTTCTATTATGCAAAATCAGCACACCTTATGATGTGAAAAATGGGATACAATTTACAGCGTAGGAAAGGTTTGGAACTTAAGAAAAGGACGACGTGGCCTTCTGCGGACTTCGTGCCAAAAGGAAAGCCAACAGATTATTACGATAAAACACGCAGGAGTTGGGATATGTTACACCTCCTACCACGTTTCAGTCTGAAGATGACGAATCTCTCCCATCATGATCTGCCACTTCATCTAAATGGGAATCAGATGCCAGTGTAGGGATGCTTTTCAAGAAACTCTTCGTCAATATGACTACAATCGATCAATTGGAGCATGAAGAGGCTATTAAAATGTTTGACGTTGAACCATGGGCTCAACAACTCGATCTCCAGTGGGAGAATCGATTCAAACAACATGAACTGCCCATTGAGGATAAGATAATTCAGGTTAATCTGGGTAGTCGGGAACACCCTAAACCCATCTCTCTAACTGAAAGTTTATCACTCACAGAAAGAGAAGAATTGATAGCACTTATAGGAGAGTGCATCTATGCCTTTGCATGGAATTATGAAGACATGCTCGATCTCAATCCACAAATAGTCATGCATCATTTAAACATTAAGCCTGACGTCAAACCAGTGAAACAACAGCAACGACGATTTCGCCCTGACATTATGGAAGCTATTGAACCTGAAGTCCATAAACTCATCAAATGCGGTTTCATATGAGAAGAGCAATACCCGGATTGGGTTGCTAACATTGTCTCCGTTCTTAAAAAGAATGAAAAAATCCGGATCTGTATTGACTACTATTTGGACACATATATTGCATAAATATTATTACATTCCTACATATATTCTATAATGAATATTGCAAATAACTTGTCTTAATGTCCTAATTCATGCAGGGTATGATAGGGAGAAGATAATCATGAAATTTATCCAATTAAATTCAAAAGTTCAAAAGAAAGGGATCGATTCAAATCCAAAGGTTCTAGAAGCTATCTTATCTGAAAACTGAATATATCAAATAAGACAATATTATCTAATTTTAAGAGAAAAATAGATTGTTTGAAGACCTTATCTGTTTCGCTACAGATAAGTGAATATTTTATCAATTCTAGAAGATAAACTGAAAATCAAAGAGGATAAATGGATAGAGAGAAGCTCAACGGATGAGATGAAGCAATTTAAATTTGAATTCAAGCTGGATACAGTTTAGCATTTTAATCATAACTTTCATTACCGAAGGTCACATCTGATGATTTAAGATGCTACAGAAAGAAGACTTAAAGGGCTACAATTCTTCTTTTGATCACTCGTTCTAATTTGATCGGTCGCTAAGATTGCACATTAATTATCATATTCTCATACTTATTATAAAATAAACTCTGTTTTTTCCTAACTATTGTTTAATTTATTTGCAAGCCCATTCCTAAAGGAGAGTGAAGAGAAATGAGCCCAAAGCCCATCAAATTCTGAATTAAATCAGAATAAATTAGAAATCAGGGAATCAGGGCAAATCTTGGCAAATGAGAGAGGTTGAAAACCGGTTGAAATGAATCATCCCAAATCAAGCAGTTGAAGCCAAAGATCAAAGGCCGTTTTATCATATTTTCAGAGCTATAACGAGAAATCCAGTTGAAAATAAAGTCAGAACGCGAAATCAGGAACTACCACCAACAAGGTGTGGCCACCTGGCCATACCCTGGCCGCGGAAACGTGACCAAAGCCACGTTTCCGTGGCTTTATTAGTGAGTTAGGGGGAACATTTGCTCCCCCTATCTTCATACACTCTCATATGGTGGGTTTTGCCTATAAATACTGGGATTTTCAGAGCGTACAGCGGACGACCATGTAGAGATAGGATTTAGTCCAGTTTTTCATTCTTTGTAGTGTAGGTTTTGTTTTTCTTTTCATGTAATTTTCTGTTTATGTAAATCAGAGGAGATCAGGGTTTCATAGGAGAATGAGAACGAAGCTTGTGCTAAGAGTGACACCGGTGTAAGATTTTCTTCTTTTTTCTTATTGTTATGAAATCGAATCTGTAGTTTCCCTTTTGTATGTACTTTGTTTTTGTTCTTCTTCTTCTTCTCTACTTTTCTTCTTTTGGCACCAAATTGCTATCCAAGTGAGTCTTAAAGCATCGAAAGAGCCTTGCCTTTACGAGTGCCACCGATAGCTCATGACGATGGATTTTGAGTTTCATTCTGTATCACTTCATACTTGCAACGTCTTGATGATATAATATGGAGGAGACGGGAATCAACTCTTATGGGCTATACGTTGATTGCCTCACTTCAAGGTAACTTCATTGCAAAAAGATTCAAGGTAAGCATTTGGCCAAAGGAGGTAAGTAACTTTTAGATTCTTTTCTTTGTATTCTTTAGTTTAGAACACCATAATCTACCACTTCTTTCATCACTCATTTTGATTTCTTTGTATATGTGTATTTTCTGTTTTTCTCCACCTTCTCATTCTATCACTTTCTTTCTAATTTGACGTTAACTCTTTTTCATTTTCTTTTTAAGAACTAAAGAAGAACTTTAACCATACTTTGTAGCCTAAAAGAGAACTTACTAAAAAGCTTCCATCGCTAGTCCCTCCTTGTGGATCACGACCCGCTTAACCACTTGCTATTGCGGTAGAATTGAGTAACTTGCACTCTTTAATCTTTAAATCTAAAATTCTATATTGTTGTACAGGTTCAAACTCAATCAAATTTTGGCACCATTGACGGGGAGGGACGATAAGTAATTCTTTTTTTTAGTTTATATTTTTGGTTAACTTTCTTCTTTGTTCATGGTGTACAGGTCTGACAACAAGAAATTTTTGCTGCAGTGGACATATAAGTGGCCTTGGACTCTGCTCAAGAAAGCAGAGCCAAGAAGCCATCAGATTTGCTACAGTCCTGTGGCAAACTGAGTGAACTACTAACCTGTATTTTCTGCAGGTTGACTGAATTGCGTAGTTTAAATATCTGTAGCATTTTTTTCTTGTTTGTCTCACTGTATTTACTTTCTAACCTCAACAGTAAAATGATGATTGTAAATGCTAAAAAATGATTTAGACTTTACATTTAGGCACGTGTATATTTCATTACATTTTTTATTTACTGTTGAAGAGTGCTGGAGCAAAGGTACGTATGCATAACATCTAGTATAAGAACACTTTTGGATTGTATACATTGCTTAAGTGTTACTTTTCTTGTACACTGCACTAAATTGATCTAAGGGCTTGTCCTATAAACAAGATAAGGTGGGGAAGTCATTACCCTCCCTTAGCCCACAAACAATCTCCTCACTCACTAACCCAAGTCTAACTAAAAATGAGTTGACGTTGTCCCTAGGGACATCTCGAACTCAATTAGGAGATTATCCTAAGGGGGAAAGGTGTCGGAATTTGACTCCTGCAAAATCAGTGTCTAGGAAGGGGATTAAGGGCCGAAAGCCCGAAGGTTGGTGGTTACTTAATTAAGGAACGTCTTTAACGGATAACCTCCCACCAATCTTGCCCTGACTTGGCTGATTAGCTTGTGGTCAAAGTCTGCATTATACCTCCTATGGACAGTCTAACCAGTTAGGAGTCGTCTAGGTCAAAGGTCTACCCTAACTTAGGTTAGAATTTTTTCTTTTCTGTTTGCTTATTTGTTTGTTTTTTCCTCTTTGTTTGTGTTATATTGTGTGATATGGCTTATAACAATAATTTTTTTAATTTTAATGGTAATCTATATTACACACCAACCTCTTTTTCGAATATTACCAACCCGGCTTATCATAACTTTAACCAACCTAGTGTGTCGGATTGGTCTTATCCGAATCAATATAACCCATGCCCCCAATCTTATAACCATAATTTCCACAATAATATTAACTCTTTACAGAGTCAGTGGGGATTCACCTCCCTCGAGTCCAATTTTCAACCAACTTGTCCTCCTATCCACCTTGTCCACAATATTTCCAAGATTCATACTCAGTTCCACCAGTCCAAAATAGAAAACCATCAATTTTGAAAATGAGTATGCGTGAGTCCAAACAACAATCACAAAATCTGATTGACTCACAATTTTATCACCAATTCTAAAACAACACTTCATCTTTTCAAGACCAATCGCAACAAAACGATGAACCTATCAACTATGAAAAGATGCTTGAAGCCATGACTCAGGCTCAAAACGCTCGTAATCATGACATAGATATGATGGTCCAAACTCTACGTTCTCACTGTTTGACCAGTTCTGATGTCATTAACCATTCTGTTAGAGCTGAAGAGTCATGTTGTTTTAGAAAACAAGGTTCCATTTCAGCACAATCATTTGAACTTGCCCAAACTCTAAATTTTGAAAATGATATTGACAGTTTGGCAAGTTATTCCTTTCCTAAAATAGAATTTGAGAATGAATATGATCCTGAACCTCAACTTAGTGATTCAATTCTACTTCCTGATTCAATAATGACTCCGATGTCTTCACCTGATTTCAATCTTTTTCCTGAGTCAACATTGGATCCTGTACCAATTCATAATGAAATTGAATCGCCCATCTTTGATGATCATTTTATTGAAGTTGACCAATTTCATACTTTTGAAAGTCTCATTGACAAATTGACAAGTTCTCATTTTTATGAAATTGAACTCAATGAGAAATGTGACCTAGATTCTCAAATTTGTGATCCAGTTCAAATTTTCAAATCAATATTGACTCCTATTTTGTTACCCGATTTGAATAATATTTTAGAGTCAGTTTTGATTCCCACACCTGTCATTCTTGAACTTGAATCACTAATATTAAGTCACATTCCATTGTGAAAAAATGAATGTGGACTTGAGTTTCAACTTCTTAATTTGGACCCACTTCCCGAACCAATCTCGACTCCTGAACCTTTACTTGACCTAAGTCACTTTCCTGAGTCGGTATTAGTTCCCGTATTTTCTAAGTCCAAGTCAATCATTCTATCTTTTCACACTCCATTTTGGGACAAGGCGGTTGACAAAATTGACTTTGAAATTAATTATGGAATTTGAAAATTAAATGGGATAAAATATTTAATAAAAAGCATTCATGTATATATTATTTTAGTGGGTTATATTAGAGAAATTTCTGATGGGTTCCTCCGAACTTCATGCAAAGTCAATTGGGCCGCATTTCTTGGAGCAATCAGACCACCACCAGAACCACTACCTTAAGGTAGTACTTTCCTTCCCTGTCTTCTTTATCATGCATCTATGAATTAATTCATACATTGAGGACAATGCGTGAGATAGGTGTGGGGAAGGGTTCTAACATAACTTAGGTTTTTATTTTTATTTTAAAAAAAATATTAACATTTTTCTTTACTTTTAAAAACTTTTTGAAAATAGAAACAGTATTTTGACATATTTTTTGTAAGAAATTAAGTCAATTTTACGGAATAGGAAAATCAAAATTAGGATTTCTTAAACTTGGTCAAAATAAGATTATTTATTTGATTTTTAGGGTTAGGAAGATAATTTGTCAAAGTTATTTAGTCTTGATTTTTACCTTAATGAAATATGCACACTTAATACATTTACACACTTAGGGTTCAAAAATAAAGATTCTTATGCCTTATATAAAAAAAGCAAAAAAGAAAAAAAATATGTATGAAAGATGAACAAATCTAATTATTGATTAGCTAGGTGCTTTGGCCTAAGTAAGCCTTGGTATTTATGCGAAAGATGATTAGATAAGTTTGAGAAAATATATATATATAAAAATCCTCTAATTAAGCTGGGTATTTGTGCCTAATAAAGCATAAGTACTTATGCCTAAAAGCGGTTCATATAATAAAATCCTTAGTTTTGAAGCCTTATTTGCTTGAGTCCTTAAGTCCTTAGGGTGTTTTCTCACCCGGTGCCCTAAGACCGTTTGGTTGGGAGTCATCGATTAAAAGCTCGTTACATGGGCAGATTAGAAAGCCTAATAGAATTAAGGAATAATACCACCAAAAATATACACACATATATAAATAAGGCATAAGAGTTAGAGTTAAAGAACCCTTAGTCAAAATTTTCACGGTCGCAAGGTGCATATGACTTAGGGTAAAGTAATAGACTAGATGAGAGGTACAATTTGACTCCTTACTTTGATTAATAACAAATTTTTGAATAGAGACTAAGTTTAGAAATGAAAAATTCAGTTCTCCTATAACTTATAGATTACTTAAATCTTAGAATTATATTTCAAATATTTTTCTCTTTCAAAATGCTTTTCGAAAATACTAACTCTTTGTTTCTCTTTCTTTATGGATTTTGTGGGTGTAATCCACTGAAAACCCTCACGAGACAAAACTCGTCCTCTAAGGGAAACTTAGAGGTTTAACGCTTGTTGCACATGCTCAGTACAATCGCGTGACCTGCGAAAGTAGTTTAATAATTTTTAGTATAGTTTAGTTATTTTGCTCGAGGACGAGCAAAAGATAGGTATGGGGGTGTGATCGGTCACTAAGATTGCACATTTATTATCATATTCTCATACTTATTATAAAATAAACTCTGCTTTTTCCTAACTATTGTTTAATTTATTTGCAGGCCCATTCCTAAAGGAGAGTGAAGAGAAATGAGCCCAAAAGCCCATCAAATTCTGAATTAAATCAGAATAAATTTGAAATTAGGGAATCAGGGCAAATCTTGACAAATCAAAGAGGTTGAAAACCGGTTGAAATGAATCATCCCAAATCAAGCAGTTGAAGCCAAAGATCAAAGGCCATTATATCACAATTCCGGAGCTGTAACGAGAAATCCAGCTGAAGATAAAGGCAGAACGCGAAACCAGGGACTACCACCAATAGGGTGTGGCCACCTGGTCCGCGGCTTTGTTAGTGAGTTAGGGGGAGCGTTTGCTCCCCCTATCCTCATACACTCTCATATGGTGGGTTTTGCCTATAAATACTGGGATTTTCAGAGCGTACAGTGGACTACCATGTAGAGATAGGATTTAGTCTAATTTTTCACTCTTTGTAGTGTAGGTTTTTGTTTTCTTTTTATGTAATTTTAATTTCTTTGTAAGCTTAGGTTAGATTGAGATTCATGTAAGTAAGAGAGAGAGGCTTATGTTGAGAGTGACACCGATATAGCTCCTCCTTTCTTCCATCTTTTCTGCAAGCAATAAAAGGTATTTTTTTATGTTTGTCTTTACTTTTGTTTCCTTCTTCTTCTTTCTACTTTTTCTCTTTTGGTTATGATGAGCATTCAAGTGAATCTAGTAGCATCAGTATAACAATGTTTGTGTGAGTGCCAACGATATTTCATGATGATGTTCTCCTCCTTAAGACTCCGTATCATTTCATTCTTGTTCGTCTTGATGATGTAATGCGAATGGGGACTGAGCTCGATCTTATGGCTTACGCGTTGAATGCCTCCGAAGCAAGGTAGAACATGCAAGGGTTCCAGGTAAGTCATCAACCAAATGAGGTAAGTATTTCTTTAATCTTTTCTTTCTTTCTTATATTTCTTTAGTTTAGATCACCAACACCAACAACACCCACTTCTTTTATCACTCTTTTTCCATTTCTTTGTACATATCCAGTTCTGGTTTCTACATCTTCCCAATCTCTCACTTTCTGCCTAACTTCATTGTAATTTATTTTTTATTTCTTTTTAAGAAACTAAAGAAGAACTTTAACCATGCTTTGTAGCCTAAAAGAGAACTTACAAGAAAAGCTTCCATCACTAGTCCCTCCTTGTGGATCACGACCGCATAGCCACTTGCTATTGCGGTAGAATTGAGTAACTTGCACTCTTTAATCTTAAAATCTGAAATTCTGTATTTGTGTGCAGGTTCAAACTCAATCACAATTCTATCATTTGATAAGTGCTATTCAGCAATCAACACGCCAACAGCTTGCAGATCAGAATTGAATTTCTGGATAAATCAAATTTAGTTTGGAGATAAGAGGAGAATTCAAATTCAGAAATATTCAGATCTTCCTACCTTCATACACTTTCTATCCCTCTAGTTTTCTCCAATAAATACCCTCATACCTCGAAGGCAAAAAGAGCACCATCTCAGAGAGAGCTTTAGTTTAGGTTTTTCTTTTCTTCTTCAATGTAATTTTTATTTTTCTTTATATCTTAGGTGTAATACTCTTGTTTTTTTAATACCTAAAATAAATGGAAAAAAAATAATAATATATATTTGTTTATGCCAAGTTTTGAACTCGGTTCCTTTGTACTGAATCCTAATACATAAACCATAATGCCACATTGGCGTGTGCTTAAGTAGGAGAGCAAAATTTTTTAAACAATCCAAAGTCAAATTTAAAATTCAAATTTCTAACTAAAAGATCTCAAGAGATCTTTAGGGATCTCTTATCTTAACAACCTAGATTCACATCTTAACAACCTGATTGCTAAAAATCCTAAAAGATCTTATCCCGTAACTTTCTTCTGTTGCCTCCGTCAAAAAAAAAAAAGAACGACAATCAGAAAGAACTCATAACCCATCATTTCTCATCCTCTTCACCCTTCTTGGAGTTGGAGTTGATCGTGACGGAGAACGGTTCCGAGGCGTGGAGGTTGAGAAGGAGGCGTGGAGATTGAGAAGCAGGCTAAATCCAAGTGAGTAAATATTTAATTTTTATGACTGAAAAATATTTAATAACTTATCATAATTTAAAAAAAATTCTATTCTTTTTATGAAGCCTAGATCTCACATAATATCTAAATTTATTTGAATTAAACTTTAATAACATATTATGATTTAAAGTACCTTCGACGGGAAAAGCTTTACGCCAAACTGAGCAAATGTGAGTTCTGGCTGAAGAGTGTAGCTTTTCTAGGTCATATTGTTTCAGGTGAAGGCATCACGGTGAATCCTGGTAAGGTTCAGACAGTGAAGGATTGGCCCGTCCCGAAGTCGGCGACAGAAATCAGAAGTTTTCTAGGACTGGCTGGATATTATCGTAGGTTTGTGCAGGATTTCTCAAGGATTGCAGGGCCTCTAACCAAGCTTACTCAGAAGGGAGTAAAGTATGTATGGACTGCAGAGTGTGCTGCTGCTTTTGAAGAGTTGAAGAACAGATTGATCACGGCCTCAGTCTTGAAGATGCCCGACAGGACTGGAGGTATGGTCATATACAGTGACGCGTCAGGGCGAGGTTTGGGGTGTGTACTAATGCAGCATGGTCATGTGATAGCTTATGCGTCCAGACATCTTAAGCGTCATGAGAAGAATTATCCTATACATGATCTAGAACTTGCAGCAGTCATTTTTGCCTTAAAGATTTGGAGGCACTATCTGTTGGAGATCAAGTCTTGATATACACTGATCTTAAGAGTTTGAAGTATATCTTCACTCAAAAGGAGCTAAACATGAGGCAAAGGAGATGCTTAGAGTTGATGGTTGATTACGATATTGATCTGCAGTATCACCCTGGAAAGATCAATGTAGTACCTGATGCGTTGAGCCGAAAGCCCGAAGCTTCTATGGCAATGCAGATCACTCAACAGAAGGAATTATTCGAGGAGATGAGACGGATAGACCTGATGGTGATACGAAGGGCAATATCTCCCGGCAAATTGATGGTTATGCAGATTCAACCAACCTTATTGGAGAAGATCAGGGAAGCTCAGGGCAGAGACCCCAAGTTGCAGGAATTCAGGGAGCAAGTGAAAACTGGATTGAGGTCAGACATGCAGATTTATGTGGATGGAACGCTCCATTTTGACAACAGAATTTGTGTGCCGAAGGGAGAGATTCGGAAAGAAGTGTTAGCTGAAGCCCATAACTCATCTTATTTCATACATCCAGGGGGGACGAAGATGTACCAAGACCTGAAGCAGCGGTTCTGGTGGCATCGAATGAAAAGGGAGATTGCTCGGTATGTGGCGAAGTGTTTGGTGTGTCAACAAGTGAAGGCTGAACATCAGAGGACAGCTGGACTATTACAACCTCTACCGATTCCAGAATAGAAGTGAGAGCATATTACTATGGACTTCGTCACTGCCTTACCTTGCAGCCAGAAGGGAAATAATGCAGTGTGGGTCATAGTGGATCATCTCACGAAATCAGCACACTTCATTCCTTTCAGACTGGGTCAGTCTACCGAGTTGTTAGCGAAGAAGTACATGCAAGAGGTAGTGAGACTCCATGGCGTGCCAGTTAGCATAGTATCCGACAGAGACACTAGATTCCTATCCCACTTATGGAGGAGTCTTCAGGAAAGTTTGGGGACCCGTTTTAAGTTCAGCACTGCATATCATCCGCAGACTGATGGACAATCAGAGCGGACGATTCAGATTCTCGAAGACATGTTGAAGGCATGCATGCTAGATTTCAAGGGATCTTGGGAGGATCATTTACACTTGGCGGAGTTTGCTTATAACAATAGCTACCAGGTTAGTATTAAGATGGTGCCTTTTGAAGCCTTGTATGGGAGGAAGTGTAGGTCTTCTTTATGTTGGGACGACATTGGTGATAGGCAGCTTTTGGGGCCCGAAATTATAGTTCAGACTGTGGAGAAAGTTAAGGTCATCCGTGAGCGTCTCAAGGCAGCTCAGGATAGACAGAAACAGTGGGCGGATTTGAGCAGAAGGCCGCTGGTGTTCGAGGCTGGAGATAAGGTATTTTTGAGATATCTCCAACGAGAAGAGTGATCAGATTCGGTAGTTGGGGGAAGCTGAGTCCCAGGTTCATTAGACCTTTTGAGGTTCTGGAGCGTCTGGGGGAAGTGGCTTATAGACTGGCATTACCCCCATCTTTGGATGGCGTGCATGATGTCTTCCATGTTTCTCAGTTGAGAAGGTATGTCCGAGATGACAATCATGTTTTGGATCATACTGAGCTGGAGCTTCAGCCGGATTTATCCTACACTGAAAGACCTATGGCTCTTCTGGATCGGACCACCAAGGAACTGAAGAAGCAGATCATTCCACTTGTTCTGGTTTCTTAGGGCAGGCGATCTCCGGGAGAAGCGACGTGAGAGCGAGAGGACATTATTCGCGATCGCTATCCTTACTTATTTCATGGCGATTAGGTAACTTCTTTCTTCCTCTTGAATTTAAATTTCGAGGACGAAATTTCTTATTATGTGGGTAGAATGTAATACTCTTATTTTTTTTAATACCTAAAATAAAATGGAAAATAATAATAATAATAATATATATTTGTTTATGCCAAGTTTCGAACTCTGTTCCTTTGTACTGAATCCTAATACCTAAACCATAATGCCACATTGGCGTGTGCTTAAGTAGGAGAGCTAAATTATTTTAAACAACCCAAAGTCAAATTTAAAATTCAAATTTCTAACTGAAAGATCTCAAGAGATCTATAGGGATCTCTTATCTTAACAACCTAGATTCATATCTTAACAACCTGATTGCTAAAAATCCTAAAAGATCTTATCCCGTAACTTTCTTCTCTTGCCTCCGTCAAAAAAAAAAAAAGAACGACAATCAGAAAGAACTCCTAACCCATCATTTCTCATCCTCTTCACCCTCCTTGGAGTTGGAGTTGATCGTGACAGAGAACGGTTCCGAGGCGTGGAGGTTGAGAAGGAGGCGTGGAGATTGAGAAGCAGGCTAAATCCAAGTAAATAAATATTTAATTTTATGAATGAAAAATATTGAATAACATATCATAATTAAAAAAAATTCTATTCTTGTTATGAAACCTAGATCTCACCTAATATATAAATTTATTTGAATTAAACTTTAATAACATATCATGATTTAAAGTACCTTTTTTATGAAACTGAAAATTCATCCAATAATATAAATAGAATGAATTTGTATTAAAAAAAATTTTTTAATTAAAATTACCATGTTTAGAATTCTTTTCCATGAACCTTTTCTTCAAAAAAATATAAAAGTAATATATTATTATTCTACCTAATTTATAAAAGACAAGAAAAAAAAGAAAAGAAAAAAAAAGGAAAAGCAGCACTGCTCTCGGCTTAGCCGAGAGCAGGTGCTGCATAGCAGGGCGCAGCCCTGCTGTGCAGGGTCTGGCCCGGCCTGGTTGCCCGGGCCTGGCCTAGCCCGGGCCTGGCAGGCCCGGGCTCTGTTGGGCCGCACAGGGCTGAAATCACCTAGAGGGGGGGTGAATAGGTGATGGCTATATGATAATGGCAATTATGCGGAATTTAAAAAATTTAACTCTAAACAATTAGCACAATACAATATTTCTTGCAAGTAAAAGACAATGTAAAATTGCAAGTAATAAAAGAGATAGAGTTAGAAGAATTTGAGCAAACGCAAACACGCCGATATGTTTCCGAGGTTCGAGCCACGCTCTACGTCCCCGCCTTCACACTTGAAGGATTTCCACTATTGAGGATCCCACCGGATCAACAATACAAGGACAACACTTGTCCGTCTCCCGTGATGCCACTACACCACCTTGAGCACACTAGCTCGCCTTGAGGCCGATGCCTCTACAACTTCACTCAATTACAATGGAAGTGTTCACACTTGACCACTTTACAAAAGAGCTCACTAAGCACAATCCTAGAACCAAATAGTAGACTTAGAGTATGGGATTATGTAGTGCAAAACTAGAGAGAAGTAGAGGAATAGGCTCCAAGTAAGGTGTATGAAATTTAGGCTTTGGAGAGAAAAATCTTTTCTAAAATGAACTTTGAAATATTTTCACAACTCTTGTAAAATTGCACTTGATAGCTCTAAAATCATTAGTCATTTCATATGAAGTGACCACCTATTTATAGGGGTCAAAAAACTGCTCAAGAGATTCGTTGGAGACAAATCCCTAAAGTCAAAGAGTCAGAAAATATAGCTGTTGAGTCTGTCAGAACTTTTGACAGACTACCGGTCGACCGGGTCGGTCGACCGCCAACGGTCGAAAATCCGACCGTTGGGGCTCACCGGTCGACCGGGTCGGTCGACTGGCAATTTCCAGAGAGCAGCAGGTTTGGGCCGGTCGAGTATCGGTCGACTCCCGGTCGACTGATACGCACATGCACATTTGTGCATGTCGGTCGAGTCCCGGTCGACTGCCGGTCGACCGGTCACTGTGAGTTTCTGAAAAATCAGAATTTACAGGACCTGGACAATTTTGGATTTGGTTTTGGGTCTTGGATAAAATGTTTTGGTCTTGAAAAATCATAAAGTATGAGCATGTGTCATACTACTAACAAGGTAAAATACTTGGTAAAAAAAAATTCTTTTGATAAAAACTTGATTTTCCATGAAATGTTTTTCCAAAAACTAGTCTTTCTAAAATCGTATTTCCAAAATAAATAAGTTCATCTAAAAGTAAGTTTGGAAATGAAAATAGAAAGTATTTTTGAAGCCAAAAATCACTCTAGAAAATGTGTGTGTGTGTGATATCCCATATCTCTACTTCTACTATTTAGTTTTGACAAAAATTCTAAAACAAAATAGACAAAATACAAATCTTGGATTCTTTAGCAAGTCTTGATCTTCTTCTTGAACTTTTCTTCAACGCAAATTCCGAAGCTTCTATGTGCTTTAGCTTGGGAATGCAAATGTTGGGCAAACTCCAAAAGTGTGAGTCTTTTAGCGGAGTCGTCAAAATCTGTTTCTTTGAACCTGAAATACTTTAGAATAAGATTGTTAAATATATAACTAAATATGTTTTGCTATCATCAAAATAACCGGGATAATGGCCTTTGGGCCAACAATCTCCCCCTTTTTGATGATGGCAAAACATATGTAGTTATCACAAAATATTTTGGGTAGAGTCTTCAAATGAAGCTCCCCTCAACACAAGCATATATAAAAATCATACTCAGGCATAGTGATAAAAAATAAACATCACACATCCATGCCAATCACAACATATCAACTACTCATGTCATATCATAGATAAGGAAATAAGTCTCATACATGACATAAATACATACCACAAAAGATACATGTCCACAAAAATAAAAGGTGTCCAACATAAGGAAATAAGTCTCATACATGACATAAATAACAAAGAGTCATAACAAAATATCTCTCTCTCTCTCCAAATATCTCTCCCCCTTTTTGACATCATCAATAAAGGGGAGGTCACTCATCAGCATCAACAGCAGCATCACTCAGTGGCCTCGTCATCCTCCTCCTCGTCATCATCAGAGCCCTCAGCCATCGTCTGGTCATCACCATCATCTGAGGAAGAAGAGGAATCTACCTCCTCTGTATCCAAGGCATCAACTCTGGGGCGCGGTGGTGGAATAGAGACGCGAGCTCTGGGAGGGAAAGGAGGACCAGCGGCAGGGAGTCGACGAGCACCCGGAGTCCCATCAGGAACGACTATGTCCAATTTTGTGAACAGAGACTGAAACTGAACATCCACAAATCTCATGGATTCAGCCATATAAGACAAGTCGTTTCGGACCTCCGCCCGAAAAGCAGAATCCATAGCAGCACGAGAATCCATATCTGCACGAAGTGCAGAGACTTGCTCTCCGACCCAGGCCTGATGAGCCTCGATCATTGAGCGGACCTCAGAAGCAGAAGCACCCTGAAACTCAGGAGCAGGAAAAACAGGAGGTGGAGCTGGAGCTGGATCAGCTGCAGGAACAGGTGGTGGTTGCACAGCTGCGTGTCGACGCAACTGAGCTTCCATCATCTTCAAAGCAGCAGCATTGATATCAGATGAGGGTTTTGAAGGGGCTTGACCAGAGAAATCAAAATCTAAAGCCCTGAGAAGATGGGTAATGAGCATGCCATAAGGCAGACTCCTACCAGCAGTGCGAATCTGATCACAACTCATGTGAGAAGCGATCACTCGAGGGAAATTTATCCTAATGCCTTTAAGGAGGCAATAGATAATCAGGGGAACAGGACCTCGAGCATGACTGAATTCACCGGATTTAGGCACGATATTATGAAAGATAATCTTAGCAAGGACCTGAGATTGGAGGGAATACTGACTCACAATCTCATTCCTTACCAAATCGGGATCGTCATTCCGGTGAATGAGAGTGGATGCGGTGAGCGAAGACTCACCCTCCGGATATTCAGAAAAATCATGTAGGTCATGAGAGTAGACATCTATTCCATCAGTGGAAAGATGAAGAATCCTAGCAAACTGACCTAGGGAAATATTTATGTCCCTACCCATCACACGGGAGATGATCCGGTTCCCACTAAATTCAAAATTGGCATAGAAATAGGGAACCAAGGATGTGTAAACCTTCTCCCTGATGGAGAGAAAATCCACAAGATTGTTGGCACGGAGAATGTGGGGGATATCAAGATGTTCAAAGTCATGGATAGCCACATACCTACCCGAAATTGTGTTCCTAGGGGCTAGATGTGTGTAACGGTCAGAGGCAAGATCGTTACGCAACAAAGGATCAGTTCTAGGGGCTTGAGATGAGGATTGGGCAATGCCCTTTCCCTTCTCAGAACGATGCCTTTTAGGAGGCATGATAAAAAATCAAATTTTTAGGTTTTGCAGGTAAAGGCACGATCTAGATGATCAATCAACCTAATATGAAGACAAAAGAAGTGATATATCTAAGATAGAAAGGAAGAACAGATGTAAAATCCGAATTTTTACCTTGAGAAAATTCTGAAACCCTAGCTTGAAAATCCAGAAATTCTGAAAATCTGATGGACGGATCGGCTTGAGATTGAAGATCTGAATTAGGAATGAGAAGTATGAGATGGGTTTTGAAAGAATTAAGATCAGATGGATGGATTGAGAGTTGGGAATTTTAGAGAGGAGGAGCTCCTGCGGTTCGCTGAGAGAGAAATGAGAGAGTGAGAGAAACAGTGAAGAAAAAGTCCAAATATAAGCCAGAATTCGACGATCGGTCGACTGGGGTTAGGGGCCGGTCGACCGAAAAGATACAGAGAGTCACGCACTCGGATCGGTCGACTGGTCCTATAAAAGCAGTCGACCGGTAGCACAAAAAAATACAAAATTTTTCTTTCAGGCAGAGCCGGTCGACTGGGGTTAGGGTCCGGTCGACCGGTTCTGTCTGAAATTCTGCTACCAGAAACTGACCCAGAAAAAAAATTTTAAAGAAAAATTATAGCAAATAAAATATGATATATTATAACATACAGGGATACAACAACCAGTTTTAAAAATCTTCTTTTAGTGATCATATCAACAAAAACTTCACACAAAATGTTTTAATTTTATTTTACAAATTTAAACAAAGATTTAAAGATGTTGAAGCCGAATACCCAGTGACGGGTTCTGAACTTCATCCTCTTGATTCCTCTTGAATGAGTTGAGGTGCGCAATTGCCATCTTTAAGGTATTTGTTTAAACAAGAAATTTTGATTATTAATTTATACTTTTGAAAAATAGTATATACATATAGATACACAAAAATATGGACATGTGGACAAATATGACATAAGGCATAAAATACAAGATATGAAAATTAACGCAAGGCATGTACACAACATGATAGAAAAGTAGTTCTATATAGGCATGTAACAATGGAATACAAAAGCAAACTATCAATTCTATACACATGTATACATTACCAAAAATCAACAACTATTTTAAAATGGAGATATTACCAATTTAAGGGCAATCTCCAAAAATAGGTGCCTCCACGATAGCGATGCAAGCTAGATTTGAACTTGTGAGCTTAGTTGCATCTACCACCCGGGCACCGTCTCCCCCTAAGTCTTGGAGGAAGTAGATCCACCTGTTTCATCTACAATTGGAGGATCTTTTGGTACCCAAATCTTTGAGGGTCCTTTGGGGTTAGTACCGGGGCGAACCCAAACATATTTATTATTAACATTATTTTTAGCATAACAAAACTTTTCTAAATGGCCTTTGCGGCCACAATGAGTGCAAACATAAATTCTACCACTACTATACATGTATGCATGCTTATGTGTGTGCACATGTTTCCGTGCATGTGTATGTGTATGAGATGCATGTTTCCCTTGGGGTATTCCCTTAGGAAATTTAGATGCTATCTTTTTCAAATCAAAAGCATAACTTTTTAAATTTGAATCCAAAGCTTCAACACGTTTTTGGATCTCAACAAAATCATTTTTATCAATTGAAACTATGGTGGTTTTACCCTTATTTGCAAGTTTATATTTATCAAAATCATTTTTCAATTTTCCAAAAGAGCTAGATAAAACATCCTTTTCTTTAACAACTATTTCAACTTTATATTTTAAAGCTTCATTTTCTCTTTTTAATTTCTTATTTTGAGATTGGGAAATCTCATACCTATTTTGCAATTCTTCAAAAAAATGTGCAAGCTCATCCATTGTTAAATCATCATCTTCTAAAGTAGTTTCAAGGGTTACCTTAGAAGTGTCCTCACCTTGTGCCATGAAGCACATGTTCGCGGCGTCGACTTCCTCTTCGGATTCGGACTCCGTGTCATCCCAAGTAGCCACCATTGCTTTCTTCTTTCTTTGCCCGTTCTTGGATGTGGTCGCTTGGAGAGCGGGGCAATCGGCAATGAGGTGACCGATCTTCTTGCAATGGAAGCAAGGACCGGGCTCCTCTCTTTTTCTTTCAAATCTCCCTTGAGGTTTCCCTCGCCGGAAATTGCTTTGTCTTCCCTTTTTGTAAAACATCTTACCCACTTTCCGGATAAGCATGGCGAAGTCTTCATCGCAATCATCCGATGAGTCGTCCTCCTCAATGGTAGGAGTGGCTTTGAAGGCTATTGATTTCTTCTTTGGAGCCTCCCTTTCTTCTCGAACCTTCATCTCCATCTCATGTGTTTTGAGATTGCCGATGAAGCCGGAGAAGTCCATCTCCTCCTTGTCATTTAGTTCCTTGAGGGTTGTCGCCTTGACTTCCCAAGCTTTGGGAAGAGCTCGAATCACCTTCCTTATCTTTTGATCGTTGTCAATCTTGTCGCCTAAGGAAGAAAGAGCATTAGTTATCTTTGTAAAGCGAGTGAGCATGTCATCAATGCTCTCATTATCAATCATGTAAAAATTCTCATATTGAGAACGTAACAAGTCAACTTTTGCTCTCTTGACTTGTGACGTTCCCTCATGAGTCACAATAAGCATGTTCCAAACTTCATATGCCGATTTACAATTAATGATGCGTGCAAGGTCATCTTCATTAAGTTCTTGTGTTAATGCATATTGTGCCCTAGCATTTGCTTCATAGTCTTTGGAAGTATCCTCGGACCATGTGCTCTCATCACTAGTTGGTTCAATGAAGTCTTTGGTAATGGCCCTAGCTACCCTAACACCTAAGGATTTCAAAAACAAGTTCATCTTGACTTTCCAAATAGGAAAGTTCAAGCCATCAAATTTGGGAGGGGATTTAATGCTAGAAAAGTCCATGGATGCCATGAATGCACAAGCAAGTAAAATGCAACAAACAACAACAAGCAAATATATAGCCAAATGAAGGATCTCCCTAAGGTGGTTAAACCAAATCTAGGGTTAGGCTCTGATACCAATTGAAATCACCTAGAGGGGGGGTGAATAGGTGATGGCTATATGATAATGGCAATTATGCGGAATTTAAAAATTTAACTCTAAACAATTAGCACAATACAATATTTCTTGCAAGTAAAAGACAATGTAAAATTGCAAGTAATAAAAGAGATAGAGTTAGAAGAATTTGAGCAAACGCAAACACGCCGATATGTTTCCGAGGTTCGAGCCACGCTCTACGTCCCCGCCTTCACACTTGAAGGATTTCCACTATGAGGATCCCACCGGATCAACAATACAAGGACAACACTTGTCCGTCTCCCGTGATGCCACTACACCACCTTGAGCACACTAGCTCGCCTTGAGGCCGATGCCTCTACAACTTCACTCAATTACAATGGAAGTGATCACACTTGACCACTTTACAAAAGAGCTCACTAAGCACAATCTAGAACCAAATAGTAGACTTAGAGTATGGGATTGTGTAGTGCAAAACTAGAGAGAAGTAGAGGAATAGGCTCCAAGTAAGGTGTATGAAATTTAGGCTTTGGAGAGAAAAATCTTTTCTAAAATGAACTTTGAAATCTTTTCACAACTCTTGTAAAATTGCACTTGATAGCTCTAAAATCATTAGTCATTTCATATGAAGTGACCACCTATTTATAGGGGTCAAAAAACTGCTCAAGAGATTCGTTGGAGACAAATCCCTAAAGTCAAAGAGTCAGAAAATATAGCTGTTGAGTCTATCAGAACTTTTGACAGACTACCGGTCGACCGGGTCGGTCGACCGCCAACGGTCGAAAATCCGACCGTTGGGGCTCACCGGTCGACCGGGTCGGTCGACTGGCAATTTCCAGAGAGCAGCAGGTTTGGGCCGGTCGAGTATCGGTCGACTCCCGGTCGACTGATACGCACATGCACATTTGTGCATGTCGGTCGAGTCCCGGTCGACTGCCGGTCGACCGGTCACTGTGAGTTTCTGAAAAATCAGAATTTACAGGACCTGGACAATTTTGGATTTGGTTTTGGGTCTTAGATAAAATGTTTTGGTCTTGAAAAATCATAGAGTATGAGCATGTGTCATACTACTAACAAGGTAAAATACTTGGTAAAAAAAAATTCTTTTGATAAAAACTTGATTTTCCATGAAATGTTTTTCCAAAAACTAGTCTTTCTAAAATCGTATTTCCAAAATAAATAAGTTCATCTAAAAGTAAGTTTGGAAATGAAAATAGAAAGTATTTTTGAAGCCAAAAATCACTCTAGAAAATGTGTGTGTGTGATATCCCATATCTCTACTTCTACTATTTAGTTTTGACAAAAATTCTAAAACAAAATAGACAAAATACAAATCTTGGATTCTTTAGCAAGTCTTGATCTTCTTCTTGAACTTTTCTTCAACGCAAATTCCGAAGCTTCCTATGTGCTTTAGCTTGGGAATGCAAATGTTGGGCAAACTCCAAAAGTGTGAGTCTTTAGCGGAGTCGTCAAAATCTGTTTCTTTGAACCTGAAATACTTTAGAATAAGATTGTTAAATATATAACTAAATATGTTTTGCTATCATCAAAATAACAGGGATAATGGCCTTTGGGCCAACAAGGGCCTCTTGCCTTTACAAAGAAAAAAAAAAAATCACAGGCCGGACCAGACCCGGCCTGCCCCGGGTCTGGCCGGGCTGGGCAGCAACTTCCCAGAAAAAGAAAATTTTTTTTACAGAGGCCCATTAGTTGCTTTCAGCCCAGCTTTTGCATGGGCTATACCCTTCTGGATCCACACCCGCACAACAAAACCCGACCAACAGAAAAATCCAGATTTGTAAACCTGCAGAAAAATAATTAAAATAATTAGTTAAAAATATCAGAAAAATAGAGAGAAATATAAATAACAGTCTACACTGCTTCTACTTTTCATGAGAAAATTTTCAGAAGAATAGCAACATAAATTAAATCAAATTACCCCCTTTAAAGTCAGTTTTGTTAAATGGTAAATTCGAACCCGTTAAGAAAATTAATGTTAAAAAGTTGTAAAAACCCAACAAAAGAGAATTTAAAATTTGATAAATTAAACCTATTAAGTTCATGTAATTCATAGGATCATACTCCCAACCTTAAGTTAATTAATCACAATTAAATAAATAAAAGATCCTAACAATTTCTATTAAAATAAATTGTGTAGATTTTTCGGGATTCTAGGATTTGCAGTGCTTTGGATTGAGATCTACCTCAGATGAGTGCTTTTTCCTCTTTCAGCTAAAAAGAATTCTTGTGATGAAGGATTTTATCTAGTCATCTAATTATGTTAAGCTAATGTACTAGTATTTAGAAATTTTATAATTTCATGAATTACCTACATGCATTATTCGTAGCATATTTATGTATTTCTGTATGCAATTAAGCACATTCGTTATTGATAATGAACCTTCATGATCACTACATGACACCGGTTAGGACTTTACCACTAAGACTCACCTGAATGACACTTGTGACCATCATGTTCATGTTATATAACTACTGGAAAAAATATTATTAGACGGTAACAATCTCATCCTGTTTATCATGTTCACCGATATATATATTTCCTATTATACTTGTATCACAATTTTACTTATGATGATGTTACTGTTATCATTACAGAATTATCCCAGTAAATTTAGGTAACATATATATTAATAATCTTGACAACTAAATTAAACAACTTACACTGGGATTGGGGAGATTGATGGAGGAGACAATGTCTGTATTTTGGGTGGACCTAGGATTTAGGTTGCGCAGCCGAAAGAGGGTTCCACTGCAGGGTTCCCGTGGGGTGATTGACACCCGTTCTGTTTCCTATTCCTGTTATACATGTTATACATATACCTGTTCCTGTTATACATGTTCCTGACTACCTTGCGGTAGGTCCTGGTTCAGCGCCAGGAGTCTGGGCCATGGTCCCGGGTATACACGGAACCCACCTAAAACACAGACAATGTCTCCAACCAAATCAGTTTCAATAACTTAGGGCTCTAATTGACATATGTAATAGGCGTAGTATGGATGCGTTTATAACATGTGACAATTGGTGTTCGCTGACATAATTAATAATGAAAACTGAATTTTTACATTGACATTATAACTGAACTTGACATCTGCCTGCATGTTATGATAGACATTGATTATACTCATGATCTGAGGTACCCTTGATTATATTACTGACTGACTTAGTTACTATTCATTTATTGTTGGCATGTTATTCCAATCTTATCATGTATATTTTCTTTCCATATGCTTATACGTTACATACATGTGCACTTTCCCTTTTTATTTTACCACTCACTAGGTCGCTTATTGACGACCCTGAGTTTGCTATGCTCAGATCCAGATTTGAGGACATTGCAGGACCAGGAGTACATTGAGCGCGTTGCAGATCTCCAGTAGACCATCAGCAGTTCAGTTCGTGAGGACTTTTAGTATTTTTTTTGCTTTCATTCTTGTTATGTCTATAATAAGTGAACTTTCAAGACATTATTGTACTTGCTTTTGAATGCTGAATTAAGTTGTGAACTTTATATTTTAATTTAATACATTGAGGCTTAGCGTATTTTTATTCAAAATACGTCGCCGAATCTTGTCACGTACCCAATTTTGTGTATTTTGAGAAGTGGGGCGTGACATTAGGTTAGAGAGAGTTACATGATTAAAAGAGAGAAAGAGTTATTGTAGAGTGACACTATTGTAATCATTTCTCAAGAAACTGATATTGAAGGTGACAATCAATGGAGATTTCCCACTTTTCCTCATTGTGCTCAATCTCACCGAAGCCCTGCTCTCTTTATTCTTTCCTATTTGCTTTGCTTTACTTCATACTGAGGTAAGTCTTTGTTATGATTCAACAGTAGAGGTAAGTACTCTTTTTGTTTTCTTTTTCAGTTCATTAGTTTAGAATTATAATTCTCTTTTTTTTGGCTTTCTTTTTTTATAAATAAAACAACAACACCACGATCTCTTCTTCTACCATCTCCTTCTTAACTTAACTTAATATTTTTATTTTCTTTTTGTAAACTGAGAAGATAAGTATTAACTAGTTTTGTAAATTAAAAGAAGAAACTTAGATAACGCTTCCATCGCTGTCTCTCCCTGTGGATCACGACCCGTTAGCCCCAGGCTACACGGTAGAATTGAGGACCTAGCATTGTTCTAAATTTCTGTATTTTTTTGTGCAGGTTTGGCTCGATCATAATTTTGGCGCCGTTGCCGGGAAGGGACAATAAGTTTTCTTTCTTCTTGATTTACTTTAACAGTTTTACTCCTTTCCTTCTCTGTTTTGATGTACAGAGGCTAATTACAGAAAAACTAGGAGCTGTAGTGGACATATTGCTACTCTGTACCTCTGCCCAAGAAGGCAGAGCATCAGAGCCCACATTTGTGGTGAACTACTAACTGTAGTCTCTTGCAGGTTGCTTTACATAGGTTAGCTCTCTACAGTTATTAGTTTATCTGTTTAACTCACTCTGTATATATTTCTAACCAACAGTAACTTGTTGCTTTGTAAATGCTAAAAAACATTTAGACTCTTGCATCTTAGGGCATTTGCCTATTTTGTTTCTTTACATTACTGTTGAAGAGTGCTGGAGCAAAAGTATGTATGCATTGCATATAGTTTAGGAAACATATTTTGAGTGATTCATATTGCTTGAATGTTACCTTTTGCTTTATACTTGTACACTGCACTAAAAAGACTAAGAGTATATCCTTAAACAAGATAAGGTGGGGAAGTCATTATCCTTCCTTAGCCCAAAAATCATCTCCTCACTCACTAACCCATCCTAACTTAAAATTAAGTAGATGTTGGCCCTAGGGACATCTCGGACTCAAATAGGGATTGACCTAAGGGGGAAGTTGTTAGAAGTTGATTCTTGCCAAATCGGTGTCTAAGGTTAGGGATTGAGGGGCGAAACCCGAAGGCTGGTGGTTTGGCATAATTAGGCCCGTTGCTTAGGCACTAATACCTCCCACCAATCTTGCCCCTACCTGGCCAATTAACTTGTGGTCAGGTTCTGAAATATACCTCCAGTGGATAATCAACACTTAGGAGTCGTCTAGATCTAAGCTCTACCATAGGCTAGATTTTTCTTTATTTTATTGTTTGTTTATTTGTTTGTTTTTGTTTGTTCTTGTAAAAATAGATTATAATTACAATTATTCTGATTATAACTCAAATCCATATTTCACCCCAACCTCTTTCAATTCGGATATTATCAACCCGGCATTACATAACTCTAACCAACCAAGTATGCCAGATTGGTCTTATCCGAATCAAAATATGCCCCAATCGCAATATTATGAACAAGAATGGGACAATCATCACCACTCTTCACCGAGTCAGTGGAGATACAACTCCCCCGAGTCTTACTATCACCTTACCAACAAACAACTTCATATAATCCATACCAAGAGCAACCTATAGAAGAAAAATCTTCTTTAAAAAAGACATTTGAAGCCTTTCTTGAGTCTACACGACAAGTACAAATTATAGCGGACTCAATTCTCCCAAACAATTCATAAATCCAAGATCCTTACTCTAATTTTCTAGTCCAAGCGCAACAAAATGAACCAGTTGACTTAAAAAAGACTATGGAATTCATTATTCAGTCCCAAAATGATATTATTCAATCCCAAATGGATCGTCTCCAATCTATCAATAGGCTAGAAATAAAAGTGAGTCATTTAGTCAAAATAATTAATGATAGGAACGAGGAAACTCTATCTAACACATTTTCGACCACTCCAGATTCTCCTAGCCATATTGACGAAGAATCATGGTATCTTGGAGATTTTAACCAAGATTCGATTTCACCACATAATTTTGAACTTGACTAATATCAACCCATTGACAAATTGATAAGTTTTCATTTCAATGAGATTGAACTTGAAGATGAATGTGACACCGATTTTCAATGTTGTCATTCAATTTCACTTTTTGAATCTATACTGACTCTGATATCCTTACCTGATTCGGACCTAATTTTGAAGCCAACACTTATTCCTATCCCTATAAAGCTTGAACATGAGTCACTTATTTTAGATAGTCACATTCCATTATTGGAAAATGAATGTGAACTTCAATTCTATGATTTGGACCATACTCATGAACCAACTTCTACTCTCGAATCTAAACTTGATTTGAGTTTTATTCCCGAGTCAGTATCGGTTCCCATTCCCTTCATTTTTGAGCCCAAATCATCCATTCCACAAAATCACATTCCATTATTGGACCAAGGTTTAGATCAATATGACTCAGTGATGATATCCCAAGACTGGTCCTATAACCGGGAAAATTTTCATGCTAAGATCTTGCATGATCCTATTCATATTGGGGATTATAAAAATATTAATAAAAAAGAGATGATGAAAGGTGGGTTTCATGAAAATTCACAATATCTAAATTGGGCAAAAACGCTTGGCCCAATAAGACCACCACCGGAACCACCACCTTGAGATGACAATTTTCCATCCCTTTCTCTTTTTTCATGTATTATTGCATTTCATTCATACATTGAGGACAATGCATGAGTTAAGTGTGGGGGAGGGTTTACTAATATGCTAACTTCACTAATCAAAAAAAAATTAATCTTTCTTTAAAACTTTAAATAAAAAAACTTTCCTTAAAACTTTTTGAAAAGGAAAATAATACTTCGACTTATTTTTGTAAAAAAATAAGTTAATTTAAGGAATAAGAGGATCATAATTAGGATTTCTTATACTTGGTCAAAATAAAATTAGTTGTTTGATTTTGAGGTTAGAAAGAAAAATTGAAAAAGTAATTTAGTCTTGATTTTTACCTTGATGAAAGATGCATACTTTATACACTTACACACTTAGGGTTCTAAAATAAAGATTCTTATGCCTTATATAAATATATACACACACACACATACATATATCAAAAAAAAATCCTCTGATTAAGCTTGGTATTTGTGCCTCATAAAGCATAAATATTCACACCTAAAGTGGTTCATATAAATAAAAATCCTTAGTTTTATGGCCTTGTTTGTCGAGTTCTAAGTCCTTGGGGTGCTTTCTCACCTGGTGCCTTAAAACCATCTGGTTTGGGAGTCACCGACTAAGGCTCGTTACATGGGCGAATTAGAAAGCCAAATAGAGCTAAGGGATATTACCGCCATAAATTAAAGAAAAGGAAAAAAAGAAAGGAAAATAATAAGGCATAAGAGTTAGAGTTAATGAATCCTGAGCCAAATTTTCATGGTTACAAAATGCATATGACTTAGGGTAAAATAATAGACTAGATGAGAAATACAATTTTAATCCTTACCTTGATTGAAAACAAGTTTTTGAATAAAGACTAAGTTTAGGAATGACTAAGTTTTGATAATCCTATGACTTATAGATTACTTGAAATTTTATATTAATACTTCAAATATTTTTTCCTTTCAAAATGCTTTTTAAAAAAAATACTAACAGTTCATTTCTTTTTCTTCATGGATTTTGTGGGTGCAATCCACTAAAAACCCTCACGAGACAAAACTCGTCCTTTAGGGGTAACTAAGAGGTTTAACGGCTTATTGCAAGTGCTAAGTGCAACCGTGATTCCTACGAAAGTAAGTTAGTTTAGTTTTTTTCTCTTTTTGTTTTGCTTGAGGACGAGCAAAAGATAAGTGTGAGGGTGTGTTTGGACACATATATTGCATAAATATTATTGCATTCCTACATATATTCTGTAATGAATATTGTAAATAACTTGTTTTAATGTCCTAATTCATGCAGGGTATGATAGGGAGAAGATAATCATGAAATTTATCCAATTAAATTCAAAAGTTTAAAAGAAAGGGTATCGATTCAAATCCAAATGTTCTAGAAGCTATCTTATCTGAAAACTGAATATATCAGATAAGATAATATTATCTAATTTCAAGAGAAAAATGGAATGTTTGAAGACTCTATCTGCTTCGCTGAAGATAAGTGAATATCTTATCAATTATAGAAGATAAACTGAAAATCAAAGAGGATAAATGGATAGAGAGAAGATCAACGGATAAGATGAAGCAATTTAAATTTGGATTCAGGCTGGATATAGTTTAGCATTTTAATCATAACTTTCGTTACCAAAGGTTAAATCTGATGATTTAAGATGCTACAGAAAGAAGAATTAAAGGGTTACAATTCTTCTGTTAATCACTAGTTCTAATTCTATCATTTGATAAGTAATATTCAGCAATGAACACGCCAATAGCCTGCAGATCAGAATTGAATTTCTAGATAAATCAAATTTAGTTTGGAGATAAGGGGAGATTCAAATTGAGAAATATCTAGATCTTTCTATCTTCACATATTTTCTATCCCTCTAGTTTTCTCCTATAAATACCCTCATACCCTGAAGGCAAAAAGAGCATCATCTCAGAGAGAGCTTTAGTTATGTTTTTCTTTTCTTCTTCAATGTAATTTTTATTTTTCTTTCAAGCTTAGGTTAGAGAGAGTTGCATGATTAAAAGAGAGGAAGAGCTATTGTAGAGTGACACTATTGTAATCTTTTCTCAAGAAATTGATATTGAAGGTGACAATCAATAGAGGTTTCCCACTTTTCCTCATTGTGCTCGATCTCGCCGAAGCCCTGCTCTCTTTATTCTTTCCTATTTGCTTTGCTTTACTTTATATTGAGGTAAGTCTTTGTTATGATTCAACGGTAGAGACAAGTACTCTTTTTGTTTTCTTTTTCAGTTCATTAGTTTAGAGTTATAATTCTCTTTTTTTTTTTTGGCTTTCATTTTTTTATAAATAAAACAACAACAACACAATCTCTTCTTCTACCATCTCCTTCTTAACTTAACTTAATATTTTTATTTTCTTTTTGTAAACTGAGAAGATAAGTATTAATTAGTTTTTATAAATTAAAAGAAGAAACTTACATAACGCTTCCATCGCTGTCTCTCCCTGCGGATCACGAACCGTTAGCCTTAGGCTACACGGTAGAATTGAGGACCTAGCACTGTTCTAAATTTCTGCATTTTTTTGTGCAGGTTTGGCTCGATCATAATTTTGGACTATCACGATCTTAATGCAGCTTGTCCTAAAGACGAGTTCCTACTGCCCATCACTGACGTCATGATTGACGACGCGTATGGCTTTGAGAGAATATCTTTTATGGATGGCTTCTCAGGGTATAACCAAATCAAGATGTACCCAGAAGACGAAAGGCACAATTCATTCCAGACACCGTTGGGTATACTATTATACTATGATGCCCTTCAGATTAAAGAATGTAGGAGCAACTTACCAACGTGCAATGAGTATAATTTTCCCTAGTTACCTCGGAAAAACAGTAGAGTGCTATGTCGATGACATTGCTGTCAAAAGTCGCGATAAAAATGATCATCTTCGTGACTTAATAATAATGTTCGACATAATGCGAGCTTACTAGTTGAAAATGAACTCAACAAAGTCCTTCTTAGGCGTTTCAAGTGGCAAGTTCTTGGGATTCATTGCTACGTCGAAAGGAATCCATCTTGACCCAGACAAGGTCAAAACTATTCGGAGCATGCAACCACCTAAGAATCTCAAAGAACTTAAGGGCTTGCAAGGCAGGTTGGCCTATGTCCGAAGATTCATTGTAAATCTCTTGGGCAGTTGTCAACCATTCACCCGGCTTATGAAAAAGAGTGTTTCTTTTATATGGGATAAAGCCTGTCAGGATACTTTCGAGGATATTAAAGAATACGTCACTAAACCTCCAGTCCTAGTGGCTCCCACATCAGGAAAATTATTCTTGCTTTATGTAAAAGCCATGGACCATTCCCTAGGTGCTCTCCTTGCTCAATAGAATGACGAAGGCCAGGAATAAGCAATTTATTATCTGTGCAGGACCTTGATAGGAGCTGAGTCTCAGTATAACCCTATTGAGAAGGAATGTTTAGCTGTTGTCTTTGCCGTTCAAAAGGCGTGACATTACTTGGTTGGCCAAACCATACATGTCATTTTCAGAGTTAATCCCTTATGTATCCTTATGACAAAATCGGGATCGCTAAATTCAAGGTTGGCTAAGTGGGTTATCCTCCTGTCTCAGTATGACATGCTCTTTGTCCCTCAAAAGGCAGTCAAGGGTCAGGCCCTTGAATATTTTTGGCTACTCATCCAGTTCCGAAAAGCTCAAAGCTTTCCAGATGAGATTTTCAAATCCAATATGATCTCGGAGGATGAACTGTGGCAGATGTTCTTTGATGGAGCATCAAGAACAGACCCCAAAGGCAGGATTATCGCTAGTGTAGGGGTGTATTTATCTCGTCACAAAATCATGTCCTTCCTCGGGCATTTTCATTGATGGAATTTTGTTCTAACAATATTGCAAAATATAATGCTCTATTCATCGACCTTTAGCTCACTTATAAAATGGGTGTACGCTATCTCGAGGCTTACGGTGATTCAAAGCTGATTATCAATCAGGTTAAAGGAGAATACGAGGCTCGACATGAGCACTTGATACGTTATCACCATGCAGTTATCAAAATGGCTAATTCATTTGATGGTTTTTACATTAGTCGTGTGTCTCATTTTCAGAATACTAAGGCAGATGCTTTGGCTACGCTAGCAGCTACATTAGCCTTACCGATTGGCACAATTTATCATCTTACAGTGGCCACTCGACGCCTTGTCTACACTAAGCATGTGCTATGATTAGAGTTCATTTTTGCATCATTTTACACCACCTCACCATGCTTTATGATAATAAGAATGAGATTTTTATTGATTTTCTCTCTTATTTTTCAGGTTATTATTTAATGGAGAAGAAGGCCCAAATCTTGAAATTTTTGAAGAATTAAAGGAGTTTTTAGGAGCCCACAACCATGAAGCCCAATTCTGGAATGATCCAGAGTATATTCTTCAACGTCTAGAGGCTCCAGCTGGCACATGTAGCCCAACAGAATGTCAGAGAATTCATTGGCGCAACGGCCAAGATGCTGCCGCGGAAACGCGGCCCTGGCCGTGGATCCGCAGTACTTCCATGGCCGTTGATCAAGCGTTTGATCCTACGGCTGTGGTGGGACGTGATCTTCTCCTGAAGCCTATAAATAGACCCCAAAAGTGTATGTAAAAAAGGGAGGAGAGAATAACATTTTATTTAGAAAAATTGTTAGAATTTCTTTAAGCTCTCTTTAGTATTCTTGTGTAATTTTCATTTTCTCCTTCTAGATCCAGAAAAGAGAGAGTGAGCGTGAGAGATCCCTGTAATTGAATTAGTGAGAACTCAATACAAGGGCTCAAGCTTTCCTTCCTCAAGTCTTTTCTTGTTCTATTACATTACTTTCAAGTTCTTACTTTCTTGCATTTTCTTTCTACCATGTATTCTTACTTGTTCTTATTTTTCTATAGCTAACTAACTCAGTAACATGACTAACTAACTTCTAACACTACTAACTACTAACTCTTGGGTAATTTCTAACTCATATGAATTGTTGGATGTTTTTATTTCTAAGTCTTATAATTAACAAGTCTTTTACTTCCAATAATGATGAGTAGTGTTTCAATACTAGTGAATTTGTATCACCTCCATATGATTCATGTGTGCCTCATTTAGAGCCTTGTCTCTTGAATAAGTGCCTTGATGGAACGTGAAGATGGATCACTTTAGTATGCTAACTCCTATTGTATAAAGTTTCTTATTTCATGCTAGCTTGTAATAGCTTTGATGGACTAATGAATCTTACGTTCTTGTTTAGCATACGTAAGTGTGAATGCCTATGTTCCATTATTGAGAATCTATTGAAGCCAATGATCCAAGGAGACAACCTAGCCAAGCCTAGATGAGAACACAACCTCAATTTGGAACAACATTGATGTGACAAAGCAAGATGTACTATTGCAAATGAATCTACATGAGGAATGAATCACCCAGCGAGCCTAGTAAGTTAGTAGTGTATAATGTTAGTTAGTCATGACTTTCTCTTAATTGAATTTCAAAACTTGTTTCTACAAACTTTCTTTTTTTCAACATCACCATTTTTATATACCATTTTTCATTCTAGTTTCCATTCCGTTTTCCTTTTCTTAACAAACTCCACAAAATTCTTCACTCTCTTTCTACCTTGCTTGGTTTTTCCATTTTTAAACAAAGAAGAATTTTCATTTTTCTTTCCAAAAAACTTCAACATAAAAATCGTGAATGCTTCCATCACTAGTTATCCCTGCGGATATGACCTGTTATAGCTTGTGCTACGAATGGTGATTCGAAGGAGTAAAGTAAATCTTCATACAAATTCAAAGTTTGATAATCAACACACAGACATGAACGGTTTACTCTAAACTTACGCTCAACTTAATTCCTCCTCTCGAACAAATTTTTGGCGTCGTTACCGGGGAGGGCAATGATTTTTATTTAGTTTTTGAGCTAAAATGAATTTTTTCTTTTCTGTTTCAGGTTACAGGTTAAGGGAACAGGAAAACAAGACTTGCAGTAACATATAAGTAGTCTTGGGCCTCTGTTCTAGAAAGCAGAGACCAAGTACCCTCTAAATTGCCGCATTTTCTTGGCTCTGGCCGCGGATCCGCAGCAAGGAAGAGTTCACTACTTACAATCTTTTTCGCAGGGCTGCTTGCTTAGAAAAATATAGCTTGTTACAAATTTATTTCTTGTATGCCATCACCAGGAGCCTGCTAATAAACCAACAGTAAAACATTTGTTGAAAAGTTTAAAAATTGATTAGACGTTTGCATTTTAGGCACTTTTCAATTCATTTACTTTACTGTTGAAGAGTGCTGGAGCAAGGTACGTTCGCATCGCATATACAATAGGACTCATCTCTTGGTTGATTTACATCGCTTTGAGTGAATTTTGTTTGCGTATACTTTACACTTGCACAAATTGACTTTAAGGGCACGACCCAATAAACAAGATAAGGTGTGAATTTAATCACCCTTTCTTAGCCAAAAACAACATTCCAAGCACTCACAATCCCAAGCCTTTAAATAAAAATTGATAGACGTTGGCCCCTAGGGACATCCGGACTCGATAAGAGATCAGCCGTGGTTGGAATTGTTTTGATTCATACTCCAGTCAAATCAGTGTCTAAGGTTGGGGATTAAGAGGTTAAGCCTCGAAGATACCGTGGTTTGGCATAATTAAAGCCTGTTGCTTACGCACGATACCTCCCACCATATTTTGGCCCTACTGGCTGATTAATTATGGTCTGACACGAGCAATAACCTTCTTTGGTTCATCGACCAGTTAGGAGTTGTCTAGGTCCAGGGATCCTAGATAGTTTGTGATTGTTTTTCTTTATTTTTGTTTGTTATTTTCCCTTTTTCGCTTGTTTGCTTGGTGAACTTTGTCTGTGATTGTACAAGCAAGAGTGGTACTGGGATCCAATTTCATCAAGACTTGTTAGGACTTCTACACTTGCACCACTTCCTGACACAATCCCAATCATGGCAAACCCTACTTCTCTCGAAGACAAGTTCTACCCAATTCGCACTTCACTTCCTTCATCCATTCTTCTACCTGAGGCAAATGGAAACAATTTTGAGCTTAAGCCTTAGTTCATTAACACACTCCCTAGGTTTCATGGCCTTGAATCCGAGGACACATATTTCTTCATTCGTGAGTTTGAAGAAGTGTGTTTGATGAAGAGAATTCCTCAACTGGGGGAAGACGCTATTGATTGAGGTTCATTCCCTTTTCACTTAAAGACATAGCCAAGAAGTGGCTATATAATCTGCCTGCTAGTTCTATCTCGTCATGGGATGATTTTGTCAAAGTCTTTCTAAGAAGTTCTATCCCATTTATAAAATGGCCCTCATCAGAAAAAACATAATGCAGTTTAAGAAAGAAACAAGTGAACCATTTTGGAAGTATTTTGAACGGTTTAGGGATCTACTAGCCCAATATCCTCATCACGAAATAGAGAAGTGGCGGCAGTGCCAAATTCTCTATGATGGACTAGACTACCAAACTAAGACACTCCTTGAGACTATGTGTCAAGGGGAATTTTTTGAAGAAAAATGAGAACCAGGGTTGGGACATCTTTGAAGCTTTAGCAGAAAAAACCATTCATTGGGAGTCTTGCCCCGAGAAAACTAACCCCACCACTTCCAGAATCGGTATACATTCAATCGAATCCTCTATAGCTGCCAAGGCAAAAATAATACAATTAATGAAGAGGCTAGAACTGCTAGAGGCTAGAGAACCCAATTCAGTAAATTAGATCAACCCAACACTAGTGATCAATCCAGGTTGTACCTATCGCCATGCTCTCAATCATCTGTTTGAGGAGTGTCCCATCTACCAAGCTCAAATGTATCCTGAAAACATGAATGCAACATATGCTAGACCTAACTATAGTCCATACTCCAAAACACACAACTCAGGATGGAGGAACCATCCAAATTTCTCATGGAGTCAGTCTGGTCATGGGCAACAAAGACAACAATTCCCACATCAATACCCTGCTCAGTCTCATCAACCCAACTTCCACCAAGGTTAACCAAATTTTCAAACCAATTACCAACATAACTTCTAGCCCACATATCAGCAACAGCAACAACAGAGTCATCGAGATAAAAAATTGTCAGATTTGAAAAGAATGATTGAAATCTTGTCCAAAACCCAGCCCTCAATGACGAACAACCACCATCAAGCTATCAATAGGTTAGAGGTACAAATAGGTCAGTTGGCTAACTCATTTAATGAAAGACAAAGGGAACACTGCCAAGTCAGTCATTGTCAAATCCTAAGAACTCTTTTCCTATTCATGAAGCTCAAGACATAGGTCCAAGTCAATGCAACACTGTTCATATCCTGAGATCTAGAAAATAAATTGACAATAAGGTTTCTAATCATCCTGTTCCTAATAAATCAGTGCCAAATTCTCCTGTAATTATACCACCAACTCAAAATGATCCATCTTCAAGTTCACAACCGTCAACCTCCAAGTCCAATATAAAGACAAAACAAATGAGCAACCTTAAAAGCCTATTGTACCATTCCGTAATAGGCTAGTAAATAACATGACTACTGCTCAAATGGAGAAGATTAGGAAAATGTTCAAGAAGGTTCAGATCAATGTGTCCCTTCTTGATGCCATACAATAAGTCCCATCATATGCAAAATTCTTAAAAGATATGTGCACCAAGAAAAGAAAAATAAATGTTCCAAAGAAGGTCTTCCTGCATCAAACATAAGTGAGTTGCTCACCGGCCCATTCCTGTTAAATACAAGGACCCCGGGAGTCCAACCATTTCCTGTATTATAGGACAGAGACAATAAACAGGGCCTTACTTGATCTAAGAGCCAGCATCAATCTACTTCCCTTTTCTGTACATCAGCAACTCAGACTGGGCGACTTCCGTCCACTAGAGTTACTATACAATTGGCTGACCGATTTGTAAAGATTCCCAAAGGGGAGATTATAGAAGTTCTCATACTTGTCGGGGAATTCATTTACCCCATGGATTTCATCGTTCTAGAGACACAACCCGAATACAATCCGAAAGCACAGACCCCTGTCATTTTAGGACGACCCTTCCTCGCCACCATAAATGCAATAATAAACTGTAGGAATGGGTCGATGCGTCTGACTTTTGGAGATATGACGAAAGAGGTAAATATTTTTCAGCTGAAAAAACAACCTCGAGACTTGGATGATCAATCGTTTGAAGTGAACTTAATTGAAGGATTAACAAGTGAGCATGACAAGGAGATTGAATACGAGTCTAACGGAGAATTCGAATTGGAGTCTGATGACTTCAATCTTGACCAAATAATCGAATCTACAGTGGAATGGGCAACAAATGCAACCCCTATCCTCCCCCTACAAGAAGACCAACCATTGATAGATCACGTTCCCTCTTCCGAGCTTAAGCTCTTCCTAGTCATCTTAAGTACCAGTATTTGGGTGAAAACGAAGCTTTTCCCATAACAATAGCATCCCATCTTATGAAACAACAAGAAGAGGATCTTCTTGTGGTGTTCAGGGAAAATAGAGAAGCCATTAGTTGGATCATGGCTGATATAAAGGGGATTAGTCCAGCCATTGTACAACACCGGATAAACTTAATGGAAGATGCAAAGCCAAAACACAACCTATAGCATAGACTAAACCCAATCATGCAAGAGGCTGTCCGAGCTGAAATTCTGAAGTTACTAGACAATGAGATTATTTATCCAATATCAGACAGCTAATGGGTTAGTCCCATCCACGCTGTACCAAAAAAGGCCGGCTTTACCGTGGTAGAAAATAATAAGAAGGAATTAGTACAAACTCGTCTTCCAACGAAGATTCGAGTCTGTATTGATTACCGAAAATTGAACGCTGTCACATATAAAGACCACTTCCCTCTTCCATTCATAGACCAAATGCTCGAGAGACTAGCTGGACATGAATATTATTGTTTCTTGTATGGATATTCAGGATACAATCAAATTCCTATCGCTCCTAAGGATCAAGACAAGACTACTTTCACCTGTCCCTTTGGAACATTTGCATACCAAGAATGCCCTTCGGCTTATGCAATGCTCCCGCAACGTTCCAACGTTGCATGCTTAGTCTCTTCTCTGACATGGTGGAAAGATTTTTAGAAATTTTCATGGATGAATTCTCAATATATGGCGATTCCTTTAACCAGTGCTTGCATCATCTAAAGCTAGTTTTACAACGATGCATAGAGAAAAACTTGACATTTAACTAGGAAAAGTGTCATTTTATGGTCAAGCACGGAATCGTTCTGGGGCACGAAATTTCAAACAGGGAATTGAAGTTAATAGATCAAAAATGGAAGTGATAGCAAAGATCCCGAAGCCAAAATGCCTAAAAGACATTCGATCATTTCTTGGGCACGCTGGCTTTTATAGAAGATTTATTAAGGAGTTTAGCAAAATTGCTAGACCTTTAACTATTCTCTTAGGAAAGATGTGCCCTTCGATTTTGATGAAAAATGTCTACAAGCTTGGGAGAAGTTAAAGCAAAGACTTATCTCGGCGCCAATAATCTTAGCGCCTGATTGGACTAGACCATTTGAAATTATGTGTGACGCCTCTGATTATACCATAGGCGCTGTTTTAGGACAATGTCTTGATAACAGGCAATACATAATTTATTATGCTAGTAGGACGCTCAACGACGCCCAACTAAATTACACAACACTGAAAAGAAATTTTTAGCAGTTGTGTTTGCGTTGGAGTAGTTTCGCCGATACCTATAAGGGTCTAGGACAACGATTTTCATCAATCACTCCGCCCTAAGATACTTGATGCAAAAGAAGGATGCAAAAGCTAGATCGATCCGATGGATACTTCTTTTCCAAGAGTTAGACTTGGAGATCAAAGATAAAAGGGCGTTGAGAATATAGTGGCAGATCACCTTTCGAGAATTCCCAATGCACCAACTGAGACAATACCTATCAATGAAAACTTTCCTGGCGAACACATTTTCACAATGTGTAAAGAGCCCTGGTATGCTGATATTACAAACTACCTGCTACCAGGCAAACACCTTCAAGTTGGTCAGGTCAGGACAAGCATCGCTTTATGACGCAAATACGGTTTTTCTTTGGGATGAACCATATTTATTCAAATATTGTCCTGACCAGATAATTAGAAGGTGTCTTCTTGAGGATGAACATCAGAGTGTTTTGACATTTTGTCACTAGTTAGCCTGTGGTGGACACTTTGGTCCACGAAAGACAGTTGAGAAAGTCCTTCAGAGTGGATTCTACTGGCCCACTCTTTTAAAGATGCCTATACTTTCTACAGACTCTGTGCCAAATGTCAAATGACGGGTCGAATCATACGAAGAAACATGATGCCCCTTACACCAATCTTGGAGGTAGAAAATTTTAATTTATGGGGCATCGATTTCATGGGACCCTTTCCTATGTCTTACGACAACCAATTCATCTTGGTAGTTGTAGACTATGTTTCAAAAGTAGGTTGAAGCTGTTCCAACAAGAACAAATGACAATCAGGTTGTCTTCAAATTCTTGAGGGAAAATATCATTTCGCGCTTCGGAACATCCCGTGCAATAAGTAGTGACAACGGGAGTCATTTCTGCAACCGGGCTTTTGAAACCCTAATGCGGAAATACTCTATTTCTCATAAATTGTCCACGGTGAAAAACACCTAGAGGGGGGTGAATAGGTGTGATTGCTAATCTTAAAATTTAACACTCTAAATGCGGAACCTAAAAACAAGTGAGGCTCAACTTAGCACAATCCAACAAGTGTAGCCGAATTCCCCTTGCGAGGCTCTGGACTAAACTCCTCTTGATTCCCCTTGATATGGGTTGAGGCTCTATGTGAAGCTCTTATTGGATGAGTACGGGATTGGCACACACAAGTATGAAATGGATGATATGAAGAATGATGCGAACACAATGATATATGGCAAGAATTACAAGCAAGTAAATAGTATCACAAGAGATTCAAACAATATCACAAGTATGCAATAGAAAGCAATAAGGAGCTATTGAAAAGTAAAGTAAGAATTAGACGCAAAGGCAATCGCAAACAAAGTGATTTGTTTCGAGGTTCGAGCCACCGCTCTACTCCCGCCTTCACCTCCGTGAAGGGTTTCCACTATCCACCGAGGACGCCTTTACAATTTGGTCTACCGAAGACCGAGCACCGAGCTCCACCGAGTACAAAGGACCTCTACCGAAGAGGTTGCTCCACAAGGAAGGGATTACAAGAACAAAGTGATCACAACAAGATCACTACACTATTTCTCAAACTCTTTTACAAACTCTCTCACTTCAATTACAACTTCACTATAGAATGAGTATAGGATTTTTGGCTCTATGAAGTGTGGTGAGAAAAACTTCAGTTGTAGAGTGATATTAGTAATCAAACACAACTGAAAAACAAGCTCAAAAAGAATTGGAATGAAAGCTTTAAACTCTTTTCTTTTCTCTTTTGAAAACAACACAAACTTGAGGATTTTTCTAGGTAATGTGCAAGAGAGACTTCTCCTCTATTTATAGGGTTAGAAAATAGGTTAAAAACAATTTCTTTACACCTAATTTGACCTGCAAAAGCTCCCCAATAACTCTCCAAAAATCTGTTAAAGCTGAAAACAAAAACAGTTTTTCAGAATAGCCAAAGAGGAAAGAGCCGTTAGGTTACAGCAGGCTTGGCGGTCGACCGGTCCGGTCGACCGCAAGCACAGCTGCAAAGAGCCGTTGGCTCTCGGTCGACCGGTCCGGTTGACCGTCCCAAAAGAGGAAACACAGTTTCCTTCTTCCGGTCGACCGGTCCGGTCGACCGAAAAAAACCTGTGAGCAATTTGCTCTCCGTCGGTCGACCGGTCCGGTCGACCGACAGACATGCACAAACAGTGCATGTCCAGACACATCGCCGGTCGACCGGGCCGGTCGGCCGGAGTTGCCTGAAACAGAAAACTGGGCTGGTTGAGTTAGAAAAATTTTGAGAAATATTTTAAAAATACATATAGCTAAGTATTATGCAGAAAATAGTTTATACACATGTTTTAAACAAGATTTTCAAGATATAAAGCTTTTGGTACATGTATATATAAACTAAGGCATAAAACTTAGAAATAACCATTTTCAAAACATAGGAAATATATGAAAACAAGTGTGTGTGCAAATCCTAGAGCCAAATTTCATATACTCAAACTTTAACATTCTATTTCTTACAATGTTTCTAAGGACTTCAAGATCTTCAATAGGCTTCTTCATATGATCTTCAACACTTGTTCCTTGAGCCCAATTGGAGTTGACTTGAGTCCAAATCCTTGTATTTGTGAGAGAAGACTTCTAGAATGAGTAGAAATCTGAAACACACTTAAACAACATATGTTATTAGTACAAATAACTAATATGTTTTGTAATCATCAAAATACACTAATCATGGGTGATTGTAACCTGGGCCAACAATCTCCCCTTTTTGATGATGACAAAACATATAGGTTATTTAAATAAACATGGAAGAGGAGTTTGGAAAACTCCCCCTCAAATAATGCTATGTATAAAAATTTGACTATGGAAGCACAATACATAAAGCATTCAAGGCAAAATAGTTTTGTCAAAAACTTTAATAAACAAACTTAACAAACTCAAACAAATTCAAAATATCAAATTCTTAAACTTATTCTCCCCCTTTTTGTCATACATCAAAAAGGGTTAAAATACCAATTGAAAAATTTTATATATATATTTTTTTTAAGAATCCATAATGCAAACATTCAACTCACCACAAATAAATGAAAATCTAGCATAGTCTAATGGTTTAGTAAAATATCGGCAAGTTGAAAATCGGTAGAAACATATTCAATAACAATATCACCTTTCTCATAGTGATCTCTAAGAAAGTGATACCTAATGTCAATGTGTTTGGTTTTACTATGTTGATTTGCATTCTTTGTCATGTGAATAGTACTAGTATTATCACAAAATATTTTAACATGATCAAAGTGTAAATCATAGTCGAGGAGAGTATGTTTCATCCAAAGAACTTGTGCACAACAAGCTCCGGCTGCAACATACTCCGCCTCGGCGGTTGATAGGGCTACCGAATTTTGCTTTTTGGAAGTCCAAGATACAAGACAATTACCTAAGAATTGACATGTTCCACTTGTGCTCTTCCTATCTACCCTATAACCCGCATAGTCGGCATCCGAAAAACTAGTCATTGAAAATTGGCCGGTTTTCGGATACCACAAACCCATTTCAATGGTGCCCTTAAGGTATCTAATTATGCGTTTAACCGCAATTATGTGAGACTCTTTAGGACAAGATTGAAAACGTGCACAAAGACAAACGGAAAACATAATATCCGGCCTACTAGCCGTCAAATAAAGCAACTACCAATCATGCTACGATATAATTTAATGTCTACACTTTTACCTTGTTCATCCTTGTCAAGCTTTGTAGTTGTTGCCATGGGAGTTTTGCTTACTTTCGATCCTTCAAGCCCAAACCTTTTGATTAGTTCCTTTGTGTACTTGGCTTGATTGATGAAGATCCCATCCTTCTTTTGCTTGATTTGGAGTCCAAGGAAATAGTTGAGTTCCCCCATCATAGACATTTCGAATTCATCCTTCATGCATGATTCAAAAGCTTGGCAAAGAGATTCATTAGTAGAACAAAAATAATATCATCTACATAAATTTGCACAATAAGAATATCCTTTTCTACATATTTTGTAAACAAAGTTGTGTCAATTTTACCTTTCTTAAAACCATTTGAAGTCAAAAATGAAGAAAGTCTTTCATACCAAGCCCTAGGGGCTTGTTTTAAACCATAAAGAGCTTTATCTAATTTAAAAACAAAATCCGGATGTGTAGGATCAACAAACCCAGGGGGTTGTTCAACATACACCTCCTCTTCAATAAATCCATTTAGAAAAGCACTTTTAACATCCATTTGAAATAATTTGAAATCTTTATATGAGGCAAATGCTAGTGTCATCTGTATGGCTTCAAGCCGTGCTACGGGTGCAAAGGTTTCTTCAAAATCGATCCCTTCGATTTGAGTGTAACCTTGGGCAACTAACCTAGCCTTGTTTCTAACTACATTACCCGATTCATCCAACTTATTCTTAAAGATCCACTTAGTACCAATTGTTGGTCTATCGTTGGGCCTAGGAACAAGGTGCCAAACTTGGTTGCGCTCAAATTGATTGAGCTCCTCTTGCATGGCTAGCAACCAATATGAATCGGCCTCGGCTTCGAGGACATTTTTGGGTTCAATATGAGAAATGAATGCATAGTTACCACAATAGTCATGAAGTCTAGAGCGAGTGGTTACCCCTTTTGATACTTCACCTATGACGAGGTCCTTGGGATGATGTGGATTGTATCTCCAATCCTTTGGTAGTGGTTGAGTAGGCTCCACCTCATGTGTTTGATTTTCATTTCCTTGTGCCTCTTCCACCTTAGCTTCGCTTCCTTCATCATCCTTTGGTTTGTCTCCCATAGTAGAAGCATCCTCTAAGGTCACTTTCTCCAAACCTTCATCCAATGCATCTATTTCTACAACATTCTTAACAAACTTGTTAGATTCCTCAAACTTAACATGAATAGACTCTTCAATAGTCAATGATGATCTAATGAAAACTCTATAAGCCTTACTAGTGTTTGAGTAACCTACAAAAATAGCCTCATAAGATCTAGCATCAAACTTTCCTAAATTATCTTTTGTATTTAAAACAAAACATTTGCATCCAAAAACTTTGAAATAAGAAACATTTGGTTTTCTAGAAAAGTACATTTCAAAAGAAGTTTTAGTAGTATTTTTACATAAGAAAACACGATTTGATATGTAGCATGATGTATTAACGGCCTCGGCCCACAAATAATGTGGTAGACCGTATTCACTAAGCATTGTCCTAGCCATCTCTTGCAAAGTTCTATTTTTCCGTTCAACTACTCCATTTTGTTGTGGAGTTCTAGGACAAGAAAGTTTATGCTTTATTCCATGTTCATCACAAAAGTGGTAAAGGGTTGGTTAATGAATTCACCTCCTCTATCACTTCTTATTCTCAAAATCGAAACATCTTTTCTTTTTCAACTCTTTTCTTAAAAGTTTGGAAATACGAAAATGCTTGGTTTTTGTGTTCAAGAAAGAAAACCCAAGTAAACCTTGAAAAGTCATCAACCAAAACATAAGCAAATCTATTCCCACTTAGACTTTTGGTTTGTGTAGGGCCAAAAAGATCCATATGGATTAACTCCAAAGGATGTGATGTCATGATATCCTTAATTGACTTGAAAGAAGACTTAGTTTGTTTCCCAAATTGACATGCGTCACAAACTCGGTCCTTTTCAAAATTCAAGCAAGGAATACCTTTCACCATTTCCTTTGTGTTTAACCTAGAAATGTAATCAAAAGAAATATGGCCTAATCTCCTATGCCACAACAAGAGTCATCATCGAGGGCTTTCAAACAAGTAATATTACAAGACATATTTAACATATCAATCATATAAACATTACTTTCACGAAAATCGGAAAATACACAAACATTAGAAGTTCTATCAATTACTTTACAAGCAACATTATCAAAAACAACATCAAAACCTTTATCACAAAGTTGACTAACACTCAAGAGATTATGCTTGAGGCCATCAACTAAAACTACATTTTCAATTAAAGGAGAGGTGCCAAGTTTTACATTACCAATACCGATGATTTTACCCTTGGCGTCATCTCCGAAGGTGACGGTGCCACCTTCATGATATCTTGATAGGGTTGCAAAGTTGTTGATGTCCCAAGTCATGTGCCTTGAGCAACCGCTATCAAGATACCACAATCCTCTTCGTCGTTGGACTTTGGAAAGTACCTACATCATTTAACACAATTGTTGATTTTGGTACCCAAACTTTCTTGGGTCCTTTAAAGTTAGTCCCTCGAACCCAAACATTATGACGTGATACATTTAATCTATCATAGCAAAAATTGGCTAAGTGCCCTTTCCGTCCACAATGTGAACATGAGAACACTCTACCATACATGAATGCATGATGTGTATGTGTAGTGTGAGCATGTTTTGGGGTTTTGCCATGTTGTTTAGGTTGTGTAGCATGAACATGAACATGAGCATTTTTCTTTGGGGCTTGTTTCTTAGGAAACATAGCCTCAATTTTCTTCTTGTTAAACTCACAATTTTTCAAAACAACACTTAATGAGTCTAATCTTTCCTTAAGCATAGAAACTTCATTAGAATCAATTAGTGGGGCCTTACCTTTGCAAGAAATCTTATATTTTTCAAAATCATTTTTAGTAGTGGCCAGGTGGAAACCAAATCATCCTTTTCTTTTGTAAGAGTAAAAACTTGATGACTTAAAGATTCATTTTCCTTTTTCATTTTTAAATACTTTTTCTTTAAGAAATCATAATTTTGTGACAACTCAACAAAAGCCTCTTCTAATTCATCCATAGAAAGCTCATTATCATGGAAAGGGGAAGAGGTTACCTTGCTTGTGCCTTCATTAGCCATGAAGCACATGTTGGCGGTGTCTATTTCTTCCTCGGATTCGGTCTCCGAATCCCAAGTTGCCTTCATAGCCTTCTTCTTGTAGGGCTTCTTTGATGTGGAGGGCTTAGCTTTGTCCGGACACTCCGCAACAATGTGTCCGGGCTTTTGGCAATTGAAACAAGTGATCCTTCTTTCTTCTTTGCCTCCTTGCCATCTTCTTCTACCTTGGTACTTCGCCTTGTTGTACATCCTCCGGACATTCTTAACAAGGAGTGAGAGCTCCTCATCATCTTCTTCTTCATCGTCTTCATCGGAGTGTGTAGTTTGACTCTTGAAGGCGATAGTCTTCTTTTTGGAAGGAGCCATATCCTCCCTTGCTTTCCTTTCCATCTCATGGGTTTTGAGGTTCCCAAAGAGACCTATAAGCTCCATCTCTTCATTGTCGTTGAGTTCCTTCAAGGTTGTTGCTTTAACTTCCCATGAAGGAGGAAGAGCTCGGATGATCTTCCTTACTCTTTGATCATTGTTGATATCTTCACCTAAAGAAGAGAGTCCATTAGTAATCTTGGTAAATCTTGTAACCATATCATCTATGGTTTCATTTTCTTGCATGCTAAATGTTTCATATTGGGACCGAAGAAGGTCAATCTTAGCCTTCTTTACTTGTGAGGTCCCCTCATGTGTGACTATCAAGTGTGACCAAATCTCATATGCGGATTTGCAATGGATACCCTAGAAATGTCATCATCATTAAGGGCTTGTAGAAGTGCATAGTGAGCTTTGGCATTGGCATCAAATTCTTTAGTCTCTATTTCGGACCAAGTGGATTCGTCACCGGGGGGTACACTAAAGGACTTAGTCACGGCTTTTGCAACTCGGCTACCTAGAGATTGCAAAAACACGGTCATCTTAACTTTCCATATGGGAAAGTTAAGTCCATCAAACTTAGGAGGGGTCTTAATTCCATCGGCCATTTTTACTATATGAATATGAATGAAATGATTAGCAAATTAGGATCTTCTCTAAGGTTGTTAAGCCAAATCCTAGAGTCCAAGCTCTGATACCAATTGAAAAACACCTAGAGGGGGGGTGAATAGGTGTGATTGCTAATCTTAAAATTTTAACACTCTAAATGCGGAACCTAAAAACAAGTGATGCTCAACTTAGCACAATCCAACAAGTGTAGCCGAATTCCCTTGCGAGGCTCTGGACTAAACTCCTCTTGATTCCCCTTGATATGGGTTGAGGCGCTATGTGAAGCTCTTGTTGGATGAGTACGGGATTGGCACACACAAGTATGAAATGGATGATATGAAGAATGATGCGAACACAATGATATATGGCAAGAATTACAAGCAAGTAAATAGTATCACAAGAGATTCAAACAATATCACAAGTATGCAATAGAAAGCAATAAGGAGCTATTGAAAAGTAAAGCAAGAATTAGACGCAAAGGCAATCGCAAACAAAGTGATTTGTTTCGAGGTTCGAGCCACCGCTCTACTCCCCGCCTTCACCTCCGTGAAGGGTTTCCACTATCCACCGAGGACGCCTTTACAATTTGGTCTACCGAAGACCGAGCACCGAGCTCCACCGAGTACAAAGGACCTCTACCGAAGAGGTTGCTCCACAAGGAAGGATTACAAGAACAAAGTGATCACAACAAGATCACTACACTATTTCTCAAACTCTTTTACAAACTCTCTCACTTCAATTACAACTTCACTATAGAATGAGTATAGGATTTTTGGCTCTATGAAGTGTGGTGAGAAAAACTTCAGTTGTAGAGTGATATTAGTAATCAAACACAACTGAAAAACAAGCTCAAAAAGAATTGGAATGAAAGCTTTAAACTCTTTTCTTTTCTCTTTTGAAAACAACACAAACTTGAGGATTTTTCTAGGTAATGTGCAAGAGAGACTTCTCCTCTATTTATAGGGTTAGAAAATAGGTTAAAAACAATTTCTTTACACCTAATTTGACCTGCAAAAGCTCCCCAACAACTCTCCAAAATCTGTTAAAGCTGAAAACAAAAACAGTTTTTCAGAATAGCCCAAAGAGGAAAGAGCCGTTAGGCTACAGCAGGCTTGGCGGTCAACCGGTCCGGTCGACCGCAAGCACAGCTGCAAAGAGCCGTTGGCTCTCGGTCGACCGGTCCGGTCGACCGTCCCAAAAGAGGAAACACAGTTTCCTTCTTCCGGTCGACCGATCCGGTCGACCGAAAAAACCTGTGAGCAATTTGCTCTCCGTCGGTCGACCGGTCCGGTCGACCGACAGACATGCACAAACAGTGCATGTCCAGACACATCGCCGGTCGACCGGGCCGGTCGGCCGGAGTTGCCTGAAACAGAAAACTGGGCTGGTTTTGAGTTAGAAAAATTTTGAGAAATATTTTAAAAATACATATAGCTAAGTATTATGCAGAAAATAGTTTATACACATGTTTTAAACAAGATTTTCAAGATATAAAGCTTTTGGTACATGTATATATAAACTAAGGCATAAAACTTAGAAATAACCATTTTCAAAACATAGGAAATATATGAAACAAGTGTGTGTGCAAATCCTAGAGCCAAATTTCATATACTCAAACTTTAACATTCTATTTCTTACAATGTTTCTAAGGACTTCAAGATCTTCAATAGGTTTCTTCATATGATCTTCAACACTTGTTCCTTGAGCCCAATTGGAGTTGACTTGAGTCCAAATCCTTGTATTTGTGAGAGAAGACTTCTAGAATGAGTAGAAATCTGAAACACACTTAAACAACAAATGTTATTAGTACAAATAACTAATATGTTTTGTAATTATCAAAATACACTAATCATGGTGATTGTAACCTTGGGCCAACACACGGCTTATCACCCTCAGACGAACGGGCAAGTGGAAGTTACTAATAGACAAATAAAATTGATATTAGAGAAAACTGTAGGACAAAATCGTAAGGACAGGTACATCAAACTCGTTGATGCCTTATGGCCTATCGGACCTCCTGCAAGACTGTCCTCGGTATGTCTCCATATCAAATTATATTTTGAAAACCCTGCTATTTGCCTGTGGAGCTAGAACACCGTGCTATGTGGACAATAAAACAGTTAAACTTTGACTTAAAGAAAGCCGATGACTTGAGAAAATTACAGATTTTCGAGCTAGAAGAGTTAAGAAATGATGCATACGATAACGCTCGGATCTCTAAAAACAGAACGAAACTCTTCCATGACAAATCCATTCGTAGAAAGAATTTTGTCCCAAGATAAAACGTTCTGTTGTATAACTCTAGGCTCCACTTTTTCCCTAGTAAGCTGAAAACCAGGTGGTCAGGACTGTAATTGTTCATACAGTCTACCCTCATGGTGCCATTGAAATTTCTGATCCAAAGAGTGCAACATGTTCAAAGTCAATGGTCAAAGACTTAAGCCATTCTACACCACAGAGTCTGCGCCACACTATATTTTCGAACTGGGTCTTTGTGACTCGGTGTACATGTGACCAAATTGTTCTACCCTTTTCCCCGGTGTTTCTTGTACTTCTTTGGGACCTCCCTTATAATTAAATAAAATAAAAAATATATAAATAAAAAAGTTAAAATAAAAAATTAAAAATATAAACAACAAAATACAAAAAATGCAAATAAATAAAATATAAAAAAATATTGGACCTACGTTCTAAATAGCAATTAGGTTTTCTTCCCTTTATATACTCCTTTTCCCTTCTAGGGTTGCAATTTTCCTTTTCACCTAGGGCAAATTGGTAATCTGTCCTTCTCAGGCCCCTATATATACCCCCTCTATCTCTTTCATTCTTTACCTTAACTTCTGAAACCAGATCTGAGAAGAGAGAAGCGAGCGCCACCACCCAAAATTTTCCCGAGCCCTACCTCCCTGCGTCCGCCTCGTTTCTCGGCCCTTGCCGCGCGTCCGCGGCCTTCTGGTGGACTCTGGAGCGCCGCCAATTTTTTCTGCAGTCGTTGCTGTCTGTAGATTACTACCTGCTTGCCTGTTACACCTGTGGATTGCTCTCTGCAATCTAGTTTTGGTTTTCCCCCATGAAATTTGGGGGGAGGTGTTAATTTCTTTCCTCTACTTTGTATTTTCCATCATGGCCCCATCTATATTTGCTGAAAAAGACTTTGCTAGGATTTTTAGTGATATTAATGGTTATGGCCACATCTTTTTGGATCGAATTCGTTACTGGAATTGGTATACATTAGTCTACGATAACTCTAACCACGAGGCTTACCGTTGTCCCTAACTTGTAAAGCCTTCTATACTTCACTTGATCAAGCCTCTATTAACTTTGACACAACCAATTCATGGTGCACATACCCACGGAGGACCTTGTTATAATTGTTGATATGTTGGAAGACTATACCCAAGTCCCTAGCAACCCGTACCATCGCGACCCCTACCTTTAATTGACTACATGAAAGTCATGGGGGTTCGCTGTATAGGGGGCTCAAAGTCAGTATGATGTTTCGTAACATCCATTGAGTTGGATGCTGTTGGCCCAAGGTTACAATCACCCTTGTTTAGTGTATTTTGATGATTACAAAACATATTAGTTATTTGTACTAATATAAATTGTTGTTTAAGTGTGTTCAGGTTTATATATTAAAGAGATGAATTCTTCCCTAAAGGAAGGTACATTGGACTCAAGACAAGTCAAATTGGGCTCAAAGTGCAATATTGAAGATCAAGTGAAGATTGCCCATCTTGAAGTCTTGAAGACCTAGAAGTTTGTAAGTTTAGTTTGTTAAAGATTGAATATGTGAAATTTGGCTCTAGGATTTGCACACACATTGTTTTGAATGTTTCTATGTTTTTGAAAATGTTTATTTCTAAGTTTATGCCTTGGTTTATACATACATGTACTCAAAGCTTTATATCTTCAAAAACGTATTTAAAACATGTATATAAACAAAGTTCAGCATAACACTTAGTTCCAGAGTTTTTAAAAGATTTTTTACAAATTTTTCTAACTCAAAAATCTGCCCAGAAAAAGACTATTTCAGGCAGACCGGTCGACCGGCAGTCGACCGGCTGCTGTGTCCAGACATGCACAGGCTGTGCATGTCTGTCGGTCGACCGATCCTACATACCGGTCGACCGAAAAGAGATGGTTGCTCTCTGTATCTTTTCGGTCGACTGGGTCGGTCGACCGATAGAAGGAAACTGTGTTTCCTTTGTTGGATCGGTCGACTGGCAGTCGACCGAAGTTGCAACGGCTCTTTTGCCAGCAGGGACCCGGTCGACCGGCAGTCGACCGATAGGCCTGCAACAAGCCATAACGGCTCTTTCCTCTTTGGGCATTTCTGAAAATCTGTTTTGGTTTTCTCTTTTACAGAGTTTTTAGGAGTTGTTGGGACTCTTTTTCTGATCAAATTAGCTGGAAAAATCAGAGTTTTTTAACCTATTCTCTCCCTATAAATAGTGGGGAATAGGCCTTAGTTATTTACCAAGAAAAAATACAAGTTTTCATTGTTTTCAAGTGAAAGAGAAAAATAGTTTAAAGCTTTCATTTCCATTCTTTCAAATTGGTTTTTCAGTTGTTGTTTGATCTCTAATATCACTCTACAACTGAAGCTTTTCTCACCACACTTCATAGAGCCAAAATTTCATATTCTTTCTATAGGTGAAGTTGTAAAAGAGTGAGAGTGTTGTAAAAGAGTGTTGTGGTCTAGTTAAAGATCACTATTTGTAATCCTTGTTCTTGTGGAGACAAGCTCCTCGGTGGAGTTTCTTTGTAAGGTGAAGCTACGGGCTTGAGGTCTTTGGAGGCCTAACTTGTACGGGATCCTAAGGGGATAGTGGAAACCCTTCACGGAGGTGAAGGCGGGGACTAGAGCTACGGGCTCGAACCTCGAAACAAATCATCCTTGTTTGCGATTGCCTTTGCGTTCTTCTTGCTTTCAATTTCTCTTGTTTTATATTGCCTTGAATATTTGCTTGAGTAACTAACCCTCTACTTGTGGAATCTTGTGTTGCTATACTTGTTGTGTTACATTGTGAGCTTTTCATTTTCATCATCATACTTGGCATTGTTCAATCACACCTCAATACAACACGGTTGCATTGCGCACCTCTAACCCATTAAGGGGAATTGGGAGGAAGGAGTTCAGAACCTCGCAAGGGGTATTCGGCTCTTAGTCGTGTTTTTGAGAGATTGTTGCATCACTCATTTCATAAGTTTAAAAAGATCATTAGATTAGCAATTACACCTATTCACCCCCCTCTAGGTGTATTTCAATTGGTATCAGAGCTTGGACTCTAGGATTTGGCTTAACAACCTTAGAGAGATCCTCATATTGCTAATCATCATTCATTTCCACATAGTAAACATGGCCGATGGTATTAAGACACCCCCTAAGTTTGATGGATTTAACTTTCCCATATGGAAGGTTAAGATGACCGTTTTCTTGCAATCTCTAGGTAGCCGAGTTGCAAAGGCGTGACTAAACAATTAGTACCCCCGATGGTGATGAATCTACTTGGTCCGAAATTGAGACCAAGGAGTTTGATGCCAATGCTAGGGCTCATTATGCACTCCTACAAGCCCTCAATGATGATGACATAGCTAGAGTCATCCATTGCAAATCCGCCTATGAGATTTGGACCATTTGCTAGTAACACATGAGGGGACATCACAAGTGAAGAGGGCCAAGATAGACCTTCTTCGGTCCCAATATGAAAATTTTAGCATGCAAGAACATGAAACCATAGATGATATGGTTACTAAATTTACTAAGATTACTAATGGGCTTTCTTCTCTAGTGAAGACATCAACAACGACCAAAGGGTGAGAAAGATCATCCGGGCTCTTCCTCCATCATGGGAAGTGAAAGCTACAACATTGAAGGAACTCAATGATAAAGATGAGATTGAGCTCATCGGACTCATTGGGAATTTAAAAACCCATGAGATGGAGAGGAAGGCAAGGGAGGACATGGCACCCTCCAAAAAGAAGACCATTGCCTTCAAAAGTCATGCTACTTACTCCGACGAAGATGATGAAGAAGAAGATGACGAGGAGCTCTCACTTCTAGTCAAAAACGTCCGGAGGATGTACAACAAGGCAAAGTTCCAAGGACGGAGGAGATGGCAAGGAGGCAAGGAAGAAAGGAAGATCATTTGCTTTAATTGCCAAAAGCCGGGACACATAGTAGCGGAGTGTCCGGACCAAGTGAAGCCATCTTCATCCAAGAAGCCATACAAGAAGAAGGCTATGAAAGCAACATGGGATGACGAAAGTGAATCCGAGGAGGAGATCGACACCGCCAATATGTGCTTCATGGCAAATGAGAGCACAAAGCAAGGTAACCCCCTCAACTCCTTTTGATGAAGATTTATCCATAGATGAGTTAAGTGAAGCATTTATAGAACTTTCTCAAAATTATGACTTCATGAAGAAAAAGTACTTGAAAATGAAAAAGGATAATGAATCTTTGAGTATTCAGTGTTAAATCTTTCTAAAGAAAATAATGACTTGCATTCTTCTTTAGTTTCCACTAAAAATGATTTTGAAAAATATAAGATTGCTTGTAAAGGAAAGACCCCATTTGTAGATTCTAATGAGATTGCCATGCTTAAGGAAAGATTAGACTCATTAGATTTGTTTTGAAAAGTGTAGTGAGTTTGATAAGAAGAAGATGGAGAATATGTTTCCTAAGAAACAAGCTCCTAAGAAAAATGTTCATCATGCTCATGCTCATGCTCATGTACATGCTACACAACCTATGCATCATGGTAAACCCCCAAAGCATGCTCACACTTCACATACACACCATGCATTCATGTATAGAAAGTGTACTCATGTTCACATTGTGGACGGAAAGGACACTTAGCTAATTTTTGCTATGATAGACTAAGTGCATCATCTCATAATGTTTGGGTTCGTAACACTAACTTTCAAGGACCCAAGAAAGTTTGGTACCAAAGTCAACCATTGTTTTAAATGATGTAGGTACTTTCCAAAGCTCAAGACGTAGAGGTTTATGGTATCTTGATAGCGTTGCTCAAGGCACATGACTTGGGACATCAACAATTTCACAACCCTATCAAGATATCATGAAGGTGGCACCGTCACCTTCGGAGATGACGCCAAGGGTAAAATCATTGGTATTGGTAATGTAAAGCTTGGCACTTCTCCTTTAATTGAAAATGTAGTTTTAGTAGACGGGCTCAAGCATAATCTCTTGAGCATTAGTCAATTATGTGATAAAGGATTTAATGTTATTTTTGATGATATTGCTTGTAAAATAGTTGACAAAATTCTAATGTTTGTGTATTTTCCGGTTTTCGTGAAAGTAATGTATATATGATAGATATGCTAAATATGTCTTGTAATTATAACATGTTTAAAAGCCCTCGATGACGACTCTTGGTTATGGCATAGGAGATTAGCCACGTTCATTTGACCATATTTCTAGGCTTAACTCTAAGGAAATGGTGAAGGGTATTCCTTCATTGAACTTTGAAAAGGACCGAGTTTGTGACGCATGTCAATTTGGGAAACAAACTAAGTCCTCATTCAAATCAATTAAGGATATCATGTCATCACGTCCATTGGAGCTAATCCACATGGATTTATTTGGCCCAACACAAACCAAAAGTTTAAGTGGGAGTAGATTTGCTTATGTTTTAGTAGATGATTTTTCGCGTTTTACTTGGGTTTATTTTCTTGAACACAAAAGTCAAACCTTTTCACATTTTCAAGCCTTTAAGAAAAGAGTTGAAAAGGAAAATGACTCCTCAATAATTAAAATAAGAAGTGATAGAGGAGGTGAGTTCATTAACCTTCCCTTTACCACTTTTTGTGAGAACATGGAATAAAACATGAAGTTTCTTGTCCTAGAACTCCACAACAAAATGGAGTAGTTGAGCGGAAAAATCGTACTTTACAAGAGATGGCTAGGACAATGTTAAATGAATATGGTCTACCACATTATTTGTGGGCCGAGGCCGTTCATACTTCATGTTACATTGCAAATCGAGTTTTCCTATGTAAAAATACTACTAAGACTTCTTATGAATGTATTTTTCTAGAAAACCTAATGTTTCTTATTTCAAAGTGTTTGGTTGCAAATGTTTTGTTTTAAATACAAATATTAATTTGGGAAAATTTGATGCTAGATCATATGAGGCTATTTTTGTAGGTTACTCAAATACTAGTAAGGCTTATAGAGTCTTCAATAGGTCAACTTTGACTATTGAGGAATC